>CAIGRN010052409.1:0-40530 GCA_903798345.1 Fraxinus anomala
ATGAACCGACTCTTCAACAATAACCAAAACTGATTTCTCCAACCAATCACAAAATACTCCAATTCTTCCAATGAATTCAAACACTACTCTGCAAAATTACCTCAGGTTTCCAAAAAATCATAACGATTTTAAAATTCACCAAATTGGGCTGTAACACACCCCAAAGTAGAATCAAACACAAATGATTTTAAAGCATACTCAACAAAATCAGCATCAACATACCTTTTTCCACTTGTTTCGTCCCTAAAAATAGAATATAATGGTACCGCAGGTGATGGCGGTAAAGCGACATTATCCATATTTCCTGAACTCCATTGAGTTATATTCTTCAAATTCGACAATTTACAAGCTCCTAAATGTATTGTACCAAACTGAATGTCCACGATGGTACTAAATTTGTGTTGATTGACTCTTCTATATTCTGCACAACCCAGCAAGATGTATAATTGAGACATTTTCTGTCTCTCCAATACAACATAGGCACCCTTACAAATTTTCAAAATTCCACATCCACCAAACAACTATAACCCTTTGAGTCAAGGATAGACAACGAGATGAGATTCTTCTTCAAATTCGAAATATGTTGAACATGGCCAAGTGTTCTAATTGTCCCATCCAATAGCTTCAATCGGACCGTACAAATTTCAGCAACCCGACAAGGTGTGTTGTTTCTCATAACCACAACACTTTTGGAAACGGTTTCATATGTAGTAAACAAGTTCTTAGTGGGACACATATGAAACACACACGCTGAATCCAGAATCCAATCCTCCTCTGATTTAGACTCGGTGTCAGAAATAGTCAATAGATCTCCATCACTTACAATGTTTTCTTCGAGGTCTGTTTCATTTGAAGTCTCTGATTGCTTTCCATATCGACTTGCAGCCAATCTTTCTTTATTCTACAATTTGTAGCAATCTTTCTTCATGTGCTCATTCTTCTTGAAGAAATTACAAATCGAATTACTGAACTTAGATTTCGATATGCCCCTTCCAAAACCACCATGAGCAACAAGACATTATCCATCTTGACCTCAGACACCAAATGGTCCATCTTCTCTTTTGAAAACAAAACATCATACATCTCCTCTATGGTGAGAGTATAACAACTATACAAGATCGTGTCTCTAAATGAAGAAAACGAAGCGGACAACGAACACAATATGATCAATGTCAAATCTTCTTCATCATACTTTACTTCCAAAGTTTCTAAATCAGCAACTATCTCCTTAAATACAGACATGTGATCTTCCAATGATCCTCTTTCTACCATTCAATAAGAGTATAAATGTTGCTTGAGATGCAACTTTCTTGTTAGACTTTTAGTTATGCATAATTGCTCCAACTTCAACCATAAAGCAACTGTTGAACCTTCCTTCAGAATATCTTGAAGAATGGTATTTCATAGATGAAGATGAATGTGAGAAACTGTCTTCTTATCCTTCCGTAATTTCTCCTATGTGGTCAAAGTTGTGGACATCTTGTCAATTCCTAGTAACGCATCATCCAAATCCTGTTGTACGAGTACTACACGCATCTTAACCTGTCATAGCAAAAATCTAGTGCTCCGATCCAAAAGCAAAATGTTATACTTCATGGAAGCTATCGCGAACAAAAATCTCGAACAAATCAAAACATGCGCTCTTATGGAACTGCTGAATCTAAACTCTGATATCACTTGTTGTGTTAATTATGCTCAGAATCTCTGATACCAATTGTTGAAAATTCAAGGATCACGTATTTCACGATACTACTTGTTATGAAACCAATCATCGAATTGAGTTATTGAAATTATATGGCAACCCGTATCAAGAGTGTTGTGTTAATTATGTCCAAAATCTCTGAAACCAATTGTTGAAAATTCAAGGATCACGTATTGTCAATATCACTTGATATGAAACTAACTATCGGATTGAGATGTTAAAAATTTATGGAAAAATATGAAGTATATAATCGCAAGCAAAAGAATAAAAGACAACAAGAAATTATGATAGATGAATTAGGAGATTTTATTGCATCACAAATAATGAAGATAAGGAAAAATTACAATGATCCTAAAAACTAATAATTACTTTTTTCACACTATAAAATTGTTTAGAAGAGCCTAATATTTATAGGAAACATGTAGGGCGCCGGCCACCCTAATAGATGAGTTGTAATTGAAGTAAAATGTCAAAAACGAGTTAAAACGCGAAAAGGGTCTTCGCCGGATAACTTTGTCGCTCTAGCAACAAGTCCATCGCTTGAGAAACAGACGAGCGACCAAGTCTCGGAAGAAAATCTGCAGGTGTTACTCGAGTAGCCAGTTAGTGGTAGGCTAGCGAAAATGCAGTGACTTTTCTTCCAAATCCATAGTTTCAACGTCTTCAAATTCAATACAAATTTCAACTCCCAATAGTGCTCCAAATATAATTTCAACTGAAATAAGACTCCAATAGCATTCCAAACTGAATTCCTCTTAACGTGCACTTTAATTAGAATTTTTCAATTATTTCAACAAGGAATTCGGGTCATATCCAAATTTTAACACCAACAATAAAATTCATTGCTTAGTGGGAAATTATCTCATGAGGAAAATGACCATGTTAATGTCATGTTTGGTTTGCTAGATTGTATAAAACTGGACATAAAAACTCACAAATTTTTTAACCCACCTCCTTTTTTTTAACCATTTCGAGTCAAGCTTATCATATAAATTCTAAGAAGACAAGGAGAAATGCTAAAAAATATTTGTAAGTTCAAAGTTGCAAGGTTGTCTGTTACAATAAACTTTTATCTCATGCCTTTCACTGTTTATGGTTGGATTTTATGGTTTCTTAGTTGCAGAGGAAGATGAGATCCTTGTCAATAGACCAAGAGAATGCTTTGATGCAACTTGAAAGTGTTGTCCAGAACGATTGGGCATTAAGTATCTATAGGTGGTTGTTTAATCCACTCATGAATCCCTTGGCTCATTTTGCAAAAGATTCCATTGTAAAATTTGATAAGTATAATTTGTGCACTTATTTGAATCATATTACTAAGTTTCTATGTAGTTAAAGTGTTAAATTTTACTTAATTTATGTTGATTTTTTGTTATTTCAATGTTGAACCCAGTTAAAAGTAATTGGAAAAGAAAACAGATCAATTGACTATTAAATAAAAGTAATTGTTCAAGTGAATGAAGAAGCAGTGGTCGATGAAGGGAATATATTTGTTGGGGACTTCATGACTCCACAAATTATTTAAAACCAATCTATCTTCGTTTATCTTCCCTTTAGGCAGTCGAACTTTCAACTGAAGACCATTGCCATCCATTTATTCCAGAATGAACATCAATTCTATGGCAAGGCTGATGAAAATCCACATACACACGTCTCTCGATTTTTGGAGATGTGTCAACACTTTAAATTTCAAGGAATTTCAGATGATGCTATCGAATTGAGATTATTCTCACATACTCTACGTGATAGAGCCCTTAAATGGTTAGACTCACAACCCCTTGCCAGTATCACTACTTGGAATTACTCGGTCCAAATATTCTACACCAAATTCTTTCCACCGACGAAAATGGCAAAGTTGAAGCATGACATATCCATATTCTGTCAAGGAAAAATCAAAATCTTTGATGAGGTTTGGAACAGATTCAAGAATATGCTTTGGAAGTGTGCTCACCATAGCATTAGTAAAAGGCTCCAGTCCAATATTTTTATGCAGGATTACTTCCATCTTACAAAAGTATGGTGGACTCATCATTCAATTACTCCTTATACAAGAAGACAATTGATGAAATCTTGGAGTTGTTTGAGAGAGTGGCTACTACCACAGTCATGTGGGCTTCTGAACGGGTTGTTCATAGGAAGGCACTAGGAGTGTATGAAGTGAACACTTAATACAACATTATTTGCAAAAATTGGTTATTTGGTTCATAAGGTCGAGAGCTTGTCACAGTTAGCCAATGCAATACAGGCCAAGCGGGCAAGTTGTGAAGAATGTGGGGCAAATCACAACGTAGCAAATTGTCTAATTTTTGCACAAGATACAGAACAAGTTGACTATGTACAAGGGGGTCAGTGCCAAAAAATAATCCATATTCTGACACCTACAACCCTGGCTGGAGGAAGCATCCAAATTTTTCTTGAAGTATTTACAATCCTGATAGGCAACAGGGTTCTCAGTTTCAGCAGGCAGAGAAGAGAAATTCCTTGGAAAGGATGTTTGGTAAATTTATGAATAAGACAAATCAGTACATAGAGGCGAACAATCAATTCATGAGAAAGATTGAGACAACTCTTCAAAATCAAAGTGCTGCAATTAAAACCCTGAGATGCAAGTGGGACAGATGACACTTTCTATGACTGATAGAGCACCAAGTTCATTACCAAACAATATAGAAATCAAACCTACGGAACACACCAAAGTAATTACAACTAGAATTTGGGTGCAATTATCGGAAATACATGTCAAGAGGCAAGGTGCGAACAAGGAAATAGTATCTTCTTCAGATGAAGTGCTTGTGGAACGGACAATAGAAATAGCTTATGTGATCCATGATATGAGAGCAAGTTCCGGCAAGAATCCATTGTCGTTGAGAAATGGTCTATGACTAAGTCTCGAGTGAAGAGAGTCAAAGAAACAATGAGACTATTTGCTTAAGCCATAGTGGATAAAACATTAATCACAGTAAGCAAAGTGACAAGTTTCATGTTGGGCATGTGAGATGAAACAAAGTGGAGCAACTTGATTCAAACAATTGACGGAGAAACTATATGGAACAACTATGCGACCACATAGTTGTTCAAGGCATGGGGTCGCATACCCCTTTACCGAGGTCACAATGGAGAAGTCAAGATGATCTATGCGACTGCATAGATTTATACTATGCAGCCGCATAGTGTAAATCAGATCGAGAATTTTTCAAATTTCGCACAATTTTCTATTTTAGTTAAAACTCTTCTATGATGTATTTTTTTTTAATATATTTTAAGACTTAATTTCATTTTTAAGTAGATTTTATGAGTTCCATATAAATATGACTCATTCCATTCATCATAAAACAAACAATTATTGAGAGATTTATTGCAAAACATTATTTTTTTTCTTGTTCTTCATCCAATTAATTCTAAACTTATCAAGAATTATTTCTCATGGCATTCAAACAAATCGAGTGAGATTCTTAAGTCTTGTAATCATGAGATCAATATATTGTCGACGATTGTATTGTTTTTTGGCTCAATACTTTTGAATTAAGCTTAAATATTGATTCTTGGTTTTCTTGGGATTGAATCAATCTCGTGTGGATTTCGTAGCTTCAATTGCTACGTGGGTTCGCTTCAACAGTGGTTAAAGAGAGTTTAGATACACCACTGTTTAAGGCAACCACTCCTATCAATCCTTATGAGCCTCATATTCCATTTTCCTAAAGGTTGAAAAGGCACAAGTTGGATGGAAAAGAAGAAGGTGAAAATGTGTTTTTAATTTTAATTATTTTATTTTAGTTATTTTATTATAAAAATGTAAAATTACCATTTTAACCTTTTAAAATTATTCAAAATTATTGTCAAAGTCAATTATTTGGTCAACTAACGATCAAATTAACAGAAATCATCTATTTGAACCACATGTGCTAATTTTTGAAAGGTTTGGTATCATGGATGACACAAATGAAAGGTTTGAGTAAAGTTTGTTACTAAATGAAATGTTTGGTATCGCTACTGCAATTATCCCTATTATTTATTGGTTACAATTTACTCATTTTATCAACCACATGTTATAAATTAGTCATAAATTACCCATTTTATTGGTAACAATCACCTAAATAATTTGTTGCAAACACTCTTCATCCCACCCACTCCACCACAACACCATCTAAATACCGTGTCACGTTACCACCACCACCACCATACCATTACCTATACCACCAAATCTGACGAACAAGCCCAAATTGACATATGACAGAAATTATCAGATCCAAAGACAGGGCGACTAGAAATACTGACCAGCATAGTTGTTCGTGACGTCAGTCAACGATGCCCTTGAATGATGTTCCAAGAAAAACGCCAACAAAGCGGTTCTTGGTGTCATGTGAAACTCGACTATAATGGTCGACGATGCTCAACAACACTAGTGAATGCACCATGCACTACCATGTCAGATTGATGTGTCGATATTTGCTGTGATTTTATAACATCCATTGTTTTGGTTTTTGATTTTATAGAACATTTTTACGTGGGTTTGATATTCAATCGGTGATGATTTTTTGAGCAAAAAGAAATATATCACTATTTTTTGAGCAAAAAGAAAAATATCGTTGATAAACTACTTTTCTTGTAGAATGAATTAGATCTAAACTTATCGACCTTTGTTCTGTTCCTTTCTTTGTTCTACTGGATTTCGTAATGGCAGGCGACGATAGTGAAATAGTGGTGGCGAGGGGTGGCAGTTGTGGTGGTGTGGGTGTGAATTGTGACTTAGAGAATGGGTAAAAGAATAAGTGGGTGATGTTAGGTGGGGGGGGGGTGTGGTGTGGTGGAGGTCTAGTATATACCTGATGTTTGAAATAATAAAGTTAACGATTGTACTACATATACATAATAGTTTACATATGCATAATGTGTTGGGTATGATTTTTGAAATGATAAGTTAAAAATTAAAGCTACTTGTAATTTCCTCTATCAAGAAATTGTCGAGATTATGGACTATTTGGGACGCTGTTAGTTCCCCGGGTTACAAATATTTGGAATGAAATTGTGACAAAACTTTCCCAAGTTTCTTATATACTGTTTAATACGTGAGATTAAATGTAATTATACATTATTAAATACATATTTTTCAAAGTTTATAATTATTTATAAGTTGATCAACTCTATTTTTATCTGCACATTTTGTAAGATTCACAATTTTTACCTAATTTTATATAGAATTCCTTGGAACTCACTACTTATAAACATTGACAAACATGCACTAAGATGGTAACAACCTTGCATAGTTGCGCGATTTTAAACCCAATAAGTCGTTTGTCTTTAGGGGGGGCGGGAAGAGGATGTAAGGTTTTTACCATCTCTAATGCATCATGTATTGCCATTTAGGTGATATGCAAATAGAAAATGTTTTCGCTGCTTTACGTGACATTAATGTCTAATGAATTGATGGCTAAGTCCAAATTCTAGTCCAATGAATTTTGTCTATAACTCAAATTTCATCTTCAATATTTTTATGTCTAGTGTAAAATGAACTAAGCTTTCGTTAATAAATAAAGTAACAAAAATATGAAAATTAGATACTAATGGAAAATTGTCCAAAAAATAAATAAAAAATAAAAGATATTTTAACTTGATCGTGGGTAAGATATATCTACACATATATAGAGTGATGATATTCACATTACATTTTTTTTTTTTATATAAATACATCATATATTAATTAAGTTAAAAGTTCTTCACCTTTATTTATTGTCATATTTATATTTTTAACTTTTCTTTCACCACATTCTTATTTTTAAAAATTCAATAACTTGCAAATATTGTCCTTAATTATTATGATATTCATGAAAAATATTATTAATGACTATAATGAGGGATAAATATTTGTCGTAATTTTATATTTGTTTCTTTTTTGGCTTATTCAAAAAATAAGATGACAAATAAGTCTTTTTAATTCGTCTTAATGAATTTTTTGGACATGAACCGTAATCAAGGGCAAGTTGTTTTAATTTGAGAATTACTGATAAATATTGATTTAAAATAACCTTCGTTGAATTATGCATTTTTGTTGGCCATCATCAATCTTCTCTAAGACCCCAAGTTGATTGATCCTCCAACTCTTTATTATAATTGTATAGTTAATATCCAACAATGTAAAGCATTCAAAACTTTCATCAATCTGTCAAATGACCTGTATAAAAATATACCTCGTTTCAAATTTTCTCCTACTGACCTACAATTATGAAATAAAAGCCTAATTTCATGTAATTAGACATACAAAAACCACATGATAATTTTCCATGAATCTTGATAGTTACTATTATATAACTAATAATTAAAGGTCGTGACTAAATTGCTACATTATAAAAGTTGAGAACTGACTTGCTATTAGAGCAATACAATGGGATCATTCATATAATTTTTGCATAAAGTTTTATATAGCATCTTGGTGTGTAGATTAAAATTAGATTTTTAGTAAATTTTGATAAAAGTTAATGAAATGTGTGATTGAAAAGTTGTAGGACCCATGAAATATATGGTTAAAATTAATTGTTGACTTCAACTTATACTAGAATTTGAATTGTAATCGGTACTTCTTTGATAGAAATTATAATTTAAATTTTTATCAAAATTAAAGTCAATAATTAATTTTAATCATATATTTCATAATCCCACAACTTTTAAATTACATATTTCATCATTTTTTTTATTAAAGTCTGCTAAAAATTTGATTTTAATCTATATTTTGGAGCCGATGTGGACAAAAGAAAGTGAAAAATCAAAAGCAGCCATCTTTTACGACTCAGGAGAATCAAAAAAACCATTAAACATATGAATTATGCTTCTGGTAAACTCGTAGTTGATTCTACAAATGCCACAAACAAACATGTGGCTGTGAATTCATCTTCCTCTGCTTACGTGTCACCCCACACTTTCTCTCTCCTCTCCCTCTATCCCTCAGGTCCAACCCAACAAAATCAATCAAAACAATGAATCAAAACCTTAACAAAATCAAAATCCTTTGAGAAACTCGAATTTCCCAACATAGAAGAAAGAGAAAGCGAACTGCTGTCAGCAAAAAGGCTTTCCTTTACTTAGATAGATAGATACAGATTACATATATATAGAGAGGAGGAAAAATGTCAGAAGTGATAAAATACTCTGCAATTAAGCTGTTTGGGACGACTATATCATTGCCACCTGATAAGGATTTTGCAGCAGCTTGTCATCTTCAACAGCAGCAAAGCTTTAGCTCCTCAATATCATCAACTACATGTGACTATATTAAGGTTTGCAGAACAAATATATGCCTCTGTGCGTGTTTGTCCAATCTTGATGTTTTTAGTCTATATTATTGATAAATTTGCAATTCTAGGAGAAATCTTTTTGTTTGAAGTTGTAAACTGATAAAAGGTTTTGTTTCAGTTTGATTAAATTCTTGGATTTGTTGTCTGATGTTGTAAGGATTTATGAATCCCTCTGTTATTTCTTGATTTTCTAGTCAATTTTTGATCTTCTAACTTGATAAATGAGGGTTTAATTGGTACATGCAGAGTTGTGGGTGGTACTATGATTATGTTATGCAGATATTTCCATTATATGATTTTCCCAATTGTAAGAAAGCTAGGAAAAACTTATCTTTTGAAGGAAAAATAGCCTTTTCGGTTTTGCAAATTGGTGATTTTTGTGGTTGGACTCTTCTTTTCAGAAAATTTAAGACACACAGTGCGTGTTTAGTATGCCGAACAAGAGGGGACATTTTAATGTTTTTCTTCTTTAGTATTGTCCAACGATGTCCAGTCACCTTATCGAACATGCCTAAGGAGTGTTATGAAGTCGGAGCATTTTCAGATTTTATTTATTTCTTAATTTATTTGTGTACAGGTTCATTAGAGAACTTTTTCAACTGCTTGAATTTAAACTTTTGGAACTCTTGAATTGCTGATGACTGTCATCCTAGGAATTAAAACTAAAATGTTTGAAATTCTTGTTACTTTATTTGTATCTCACGTTAAATTCCCTCATTTTATCAGAGCGATTCAGAAGGAGAATTAACTGAGACGAATCGAGAAGATGTTGCCACCAAAACGGCTGCAGAAACACTGAATGAACCAGTAACATCATCAGAGCTCACAGATGACCCCGAGACTTCGGGTAAAGACTCGTTGTCACCGAAAACTTGTAAAAAAGAGGAACCGAGTGAGAGCGGTGTCTCTCAAGAAAAGACCCCGAAAAAGCCTGACAAAATACTTCCCTGTCCTCGGTGTAAGAGCATGGACACTAAGTTTTGCTACTTCAACAATTACAATGTCAACCAACCCCGGCATTTCTGCAAAAGGTGTCAGAGATATTGGACGTCTGGAGGAACAATGAGAAATGTGCCCGTTGGTTCAGGTCGATGCAAGAACAAAAATGCTTCTGCTTCAAATTACGGTAATATCATCGTTCAGGATACCCTCCAAGCAGCTCAATCTATAAGGGGGATGTACTTTCCCTCCTTGAAACCAAATGGCACTGTCCTTATGTTTGGTGCAGAGAGTCCCCTTTGTGAATCCATGGCTTCTGCCTTGGATATTGCTGAGAGATCGCAAAATTGTTTCAGAAATGGATTTTCTGGACAAGAAAACAGAAACCCCGTGCACCATGGGAGAAGAGAAATAGGTAAGGATCACTGGAGTAGATCTTCTGGAATTCCTGGGACTTTTGATCCAACAATGCCCAATTGGGGCTGTACCGTACTTAACGGTTGGAATGTGCCATTTCTATCCCATCCATCATCGTCTGATAATTCTTTCTTAAGTACAAATGCTGCTCCCCCTACACTCGGTAAACATTCTAGGGACGGGAACATACTTAGACCACCAAACATAAAAACATCAGATGTTTCCGAGAAAAAATTGCAGAGAGACGTGCATGGATTCCTAAGACATTGAGGTTTGATGATCTAAATGTGGCTGCAAAGAGCTCTAAATGGTCATCACTTGGAATCAAGAATGAGAAGATTGATTCAGCAGTACGTTTCTTTAGGACATATCGCGCAAAAGGGAACAGGAATAGTAACATAGTACTTCTTTGGTGTGACAAGCTAATCCAGCAGCTTTGTCCTGGTCATTTAACTTCTGGAGAGTATTTAACGAGACAATGTTTGTGTTAGTTGTTCTACAGTACCGAAACTTAAATCAGCAAGGATGCTGAAACATTACATCCTGTTTTTGTCCATGTAACAATGATGGAATCAGTTGATGAAGTATTAAGGAACTTAAAAAGAGAGCAGGTAGAACAAGCTAAGGACTGTTAATAAACGCTTCCCTCGGAGACTTCTAAAGCATCTGTTTCGAACAGAATAAGTAGTTCTATGTGTTATTTCGTTTATGCCAGTAAGAGGTTTTTGTTGTACATAGTCATTTTATGCAAAATAGAAAGATATCTTCGAAATTTTCTTCTGAATGTACTAAAGCAGAGATCTTGTTGACATGATCAGTAGATAAACAAAAGCTTCTATTCTGCTGGTTAATGGTGCTTATTCTTGGCGAAAGAAAGCCATTTGCACAAACTCAGAGACTATATGTTCCGTTGGAAAGCTCTGGAACCTCAGTTAACTGTGGTCGATGACTAGACTCCATGTATCAACATAGGTCGAGTTGAATACTATTATTGCTTCGGTGGCACAAGTTCGATTTTTCACTAGTCGAGCTGGAACTCCACATCAGTTATAAATCTAACCAATTTTGCCGCATGCCTTTTCATTCGCGCAACATTACTCATAACGTAAACACTAGAAAAACTAGAAAAGTTTTCTAGTGATACTGATAAGGATCCCATAAAGTTAAGAATCCAACTTTAAGTGGTGAATTTGGAAACATTTTCAAAAGTAGGGCATTGCTTATGGAACAAGTTCTTTATCGGGTCATCTCTAATCCTACACCAAAATTTGAGTTAAGTTTTGCATCATTTTACACCAAAATCTTGCACCAAATTGAAAATCATCTACAACCCATTGCACCAAATGAACAGTGTTTAATCATTTTCTTTATTTTTTTCATTCTTTACAATTTTTTTATCTGAAAAATTATTTATTTATTTACTTTACTACTGCATAAATTACTAAATAAATAATTACGTTTCGTTAACGAAAATATTGAATTCATTCCTTGATTATTATTTTATAACAAAAATATTAAATATTGAATTCGTTAACGAAAATATTAAATAATTACGTTTCCTTAACAATTTTAAAACTTTAAGTACTTTTATTTTAATTCATTCGTTGAGTAGTATTGATTACATGAATAAAATTTTATTACAAATGTACATAATAATAATGATAATAATAATAATAATAATAATAATAATAATAATAATAATAATAATAATTTATTGTATTAAAAAAAGTATAACAAAAATGGACACAAATACTCTTAAACCAATTTTTTTTACAAATTGGAAGAGAAGGGCAAAATTGTACTTAATCATTTTGGTGCAAAGTATGGTGCTACATTGGAGGGACTTTGCACCATTTTTGGTACAAAATGGTATTTCGATGCACACAATGGAGTTGCTCTCAGGTCCCCGTTTGTAGAGATAAAGTTGAATTAAAGTTTAAGGTGCCAAACATCCATCCCTTTCAGTTGAAAAGCATCTAGCCCAGTGTTGCAAAAAGGTGGAAATGCTATGTAGCAAAATTAAGCTTGTCGTTTGCTCTTAGTGTATATCAAGTTTGACATTCCATTATATGTCAAAATTTGATTCATTAATTATTTAAAGTGTTGTTAAAATTAATGTATAAAAAGCTGTCACATTATAACAATATCAAACTTGATGTACATGGAACAAGATTGTACATAGTAAGATTTAAATTCGAAACTTGTATCTGACGAGACTCTCAAAGCTCTCGTCTTCCAATGTTTGAAAGGCTCAAGAAGAGAATAATGCATTAATACAGGGATTAAATGCACCAACTGACACAATGGTTTACATCTACCCACGAAAATAAAAAGCTGTCTGAGGTTGGATTTGCTAATTTCCTATTGGATGAATTACATGATCAAAACCTAATCAATGTACATTTCTGATTGAGAGACCATTGCGAGACTGAGATTTCAATGTTGTATCAGCTTTGGAAGGCCACAAATTTTGAAGAAATGAGTTAAAATGGGACCGTAGCATGTGATGCTGGAATAAAGAATTGAATTATCACTATAGTTATTGTTTTTGTCTATTTTTGCTTCGATAACTCTAAAGGGTTGTGGGCCGTTGGAGTCGGTGTGTGCACCATTTGATGTAGATTGTCTATCCCCTATGTTTTTTCTTTCCTTTTTCTTGTTCTTTTTGTACTTTACCTCTTCTCAAAGTGAAGGCAACTCTTTAAGAAATAAAATAATGTTATCTAGCATCAATGACGTTAGAGCACTAGTCTATGTGACTGCACTTTATAGATTGAATTAAATAAGTTATTTAACTTTGCATTTAAATGAATTTATCATTTAATGTCATGTAATTGTCACATAAACTGATGTTTAAAATCAGTAATAATGAATAACATTTCTTTAAGAAATATGGCAAATTAAACTATTGCTTTCCAATCTATTGCTTCAAGGCTTAATTGCAGCTTGGTCCTCAAAAAAAAAGTAACTAGATCCCCTAACATTTCATTATAATTGCGCAGTCAATCTTTTAATAATGAAATTATCTACATCTCCATTAAATCGTTACATGTCTTATTTTTCATGAAGACTACTTGTCAATACATATTGTTTCCAAATTTTTACTTCTTAACTTTGACCAAAACTAGGAAACGAGATATTTTTCATGAAGACTACTTGATAATGCAAGGAAAGTGTGGACTTCTGCCATCGGAAATTAGTTCTGAAACTATGATATAAAATTGGAGACCAACTTATTCATGTTAAAGTTGAAGACTTGTCAATACATATTGTTTCCTAATACCTTTGGTACTTGGGTTTTTTGAAATATTTGAGGTCCTTTTGAATAAAAAGGGTCCAAACGAAGAACGAATATATAATTTCAACCTACAGTCAAATATAAGAGAAATTGTAATGAAAAACTTGCCTGTATTGAAGCTTGAGATGATGGGTCCAAAGCCTCTAGTGCAGCCCACTGTTTAAGGAATTTCTTGATTCAAAATTGAACGTGATTCAGGCAATGTAAAATAGGATGAGATGGAGATTTTACTATAATATGGAGAAAAAATACAAAAATTATATATTTACAATGTTTCTAACTTCTTATTAAATCATAATGAAAAGTCAACGATATATAGGGAACAATTAGAGGACATCCGAACCATTACAGTAGAGTTGTAGATGAAGTAGAATGTCAAAATGGAGCCCAAAATGAAGTAGGAGAAGAAAAATACACTAAACAGTGCGGCGGCGCCCAGAACGCCGCTGTTGGTGCTAGGGCGCTGACTTCTCTGCCTAATTTTTTGTGGGTGGTGCCTTGGCGCCCGTCTCCTTCCAAAGATATTTTTCTTTATTTCAAAGTTTTCTTCGCGTTCAACACAAATTCCTACGCCCAATGAGGTTCCAACTAGAGCTTTACTTAGAATTCACCAAATAAACTTGAATAGAATTTCACAATTGCATTTCAAATATGATTCTAATTAATCTGCACTTTAATTAGAACTCCAAATTATCTTCAACAAAAAATTCGGGCCATACCCAAATTTTAACAATATCTTCCTTAACACGATTTCAGTTGCAATGAAAAATTCTCCATATGGAGACAAATTTCCCTGCAAGGATTAAATTTGAACTCTTCAATGAAAAAAAAAAAATGTACTTCTCCATCAAGAATTTCAACTGAAAATATTATCCACCTCTGCTACCCCAACTAGGGGCAAACGTGATCTAATGACCATCAAACAAGGTTCAAACAAGCTATGTAACAGAATCACAACTGAATGCATCAAAAGAAAGATTTTGGCTAGAATCAACACTCGTAATCGCATTCAAACTATCAACAAAATCAAAAGAAGTGCACCTATGTGGAATCTTACGGAAAAAAAATTGGTCTATTTCTAACAATTGATTACGATGATATCGTCGATAATGGTGGTAAGATGAATTTACCCATATCTTCAAAATTCAACTGAGATGTATTTTTAAAAGAAGACCCCAAATTAGATTCCAATGGTAGTGGAACCAATTCTAAATCCACCCGAGTTCTTGAAATATGCTGATTACTCAAAAATTCTATATCACCCTGCAAGATATATAAATGAGATTTTCTATATTTGATCGCACAACACGGGCTCCTTTAATAACCTTCAAAACTCCACCTTCAACAATGTACTCGTATCCTTTTGAATCAAGACTACTAAATGAGATAAGATTTTTCTTCAGATTTGGAACGTGTCTCACTGCATCAAGTGTTCTAACTATCCCATCAAACATCTTTATTCAAACTCAACCAATATCAGCTATCCGACAAGGTGTGTTATTATCGGTTGTCACAACACCTTTTGAAACTTCTTCATACGTTGAAAACAATTTTCGATTGGGTGACTTATGAAAAGTGCAAACTCTCATCAGGTTAGAAACTCTCAATCTATTAGAATTTTCTGCAATACTTACTTCTCCTCAAGTTTCTGATTGTTGATTTGCAGTTGATTTTAATCTATTCTGTAACTTATAACAATCGTTTACCAAGTGCCAATTTTTTTTCAATAATTACAAAATTTGAAATTAGATTTTGACTTGCCCCTCGAACGATCACCATGAATAATGAGAGTATCACGACTATATTGTATTGTATCCCTAAAAGATATGTATGAGGCGGGCAATGAATACAACAAAATCTATCCCAAGTCTTCTTCATCATATTTGACCTTTAAGGACTCTAAATCAACGACAATTTTTTTAAAAAACAGCTAAGTAATCCTCAAGAGATGTACCTTTTGTCATTCAATAAGAATATAGACGTTGTATCATATGCAATTTGCTAATAAGACTCTTCGTCATGCATAATTGCTCCAATTTTAACTATACTGCGCTGCTGAATTTTTTCTTCAAAACATTTTGAAGAATATTATTTGAAAGACGGAAATATATTTGAGATAGGACATTTCAATCCTTCCGTTGTTTCTCCTTCATGCTCCCAACATTTTGAACATCTTATCAAATTCTAACAACGCGTCATTCAAATCCATCTGAGCAACTACTGCTCGCATTTTTACCGCCACAAAGAGAATATTGTATTGCAATCTAATAGCGGAATATCATACTTCATTGTTACCATCACGAAATATCAAATTGAGGTATTAACTTGATAAAAACCTCTATCTTCCCAAGAGTTTAAACACCAAAAGTTATGATACTATTTGTTGTGGAAACGGGAATGCTCTAATACCAGTTTGTTGTAAAAATATAAGAGATTAAACCACAATATGAAGTAATTAATCACAAGAACAATGTGTAATTTGGAGATTATTGAGATTTTATTATAATATGGAGAAAGAATATAAAGATTATGTGTTTATAATGTTTCTAACTTTTTAATAAATCATAATGTAGAGCTAACTATATATAGGAAATCATTAGGGACGTCCAAACCTTTATAGTAAAGTTGTAGATGAAGTAGAATGCAAAAAAATGAAGTGGGAGAAGAAAAATACGCTAAACAGCATTGCGACGCCACTCTCCGGGCGCTATAGCGCTGCTACTGGCGCTCGTCTCCATCCAAATTGTCTTCCAAAATATGTTTTTCTTCATTCCAAAGCCATTTTCAAGTCCAACACAAATTCCTACTCCTATTGAGCTACCAAGTAGAACTTCAATTAGAATTCACCAAGTAAACTTATAGGATTTCACGATTGCATTCCAAATAGGATTCTAATTAATGTGCACTTTAATTAGAACTCTCAAATATCTTCAACAAAGAATTCGACTTATTCAAATTATAACAATTCGTATTTGGATGTCCCTCAAATCACTAAGCATCTTTTTTTCCTGTTGGTTGAGCTTAATTCCATTAAGTTTGTGCTTCGAGAACTTTTGCATAAACTAATCCTTAAATCTCGGTCCAATTCTCCAAACTCACTCAAAATCCCTTTTACGAAACACTTAGGGTATATTTGAGTCGAATTAAAATCTGATTTTAATCTAAGTCAAACAATCAATATTAACCACATCTTTCATGGGTCCCACATCTTTTCAACCACACATTTCAAAATTTTTTATCACAATCCACTAAAAATCTAATTTTAATCTCTACCAAACACCCTCTTAATAATTAGTTTAGACAGGCATTTGAGGAATTGAACTTTTGACCATTTGGAAACATAAGATTACATTGTCATATATTTATAAATTATTTATGAAAATTAAAATTAATTTTTTTATTCACACACTTTGAGGGACTCACAATTTAGATTATCCGAAGAAATTTTATCTCTCTAAATCCCCTAAAGAAAATAAGATTACCCAAAATTTGAGAAATTTGTGATACCGTAAAAATAAATTTGAGTTGAATAATTTTATGATTAAATACTTGTTTTGTCAAGAATTTATTTATAACCTAATTTGTAAAAACATAAACTAAAATTTTCTCATGAAAAAATACACAACTACAAAAGTTTCAAAACACATTTTCTATAATAAAAACTTTTGAAAAGGTTTCAAAAATCAGGTGATAACAATTTTGTAACTTATTGATTAATTAAATAGGTCAATGTCACACTAATAAAATTTATGATCACAATTACATACCACAAGTCGCAAAAGGTCAAAGTCATGAAGACAAAAATTTTGAGTGACTATTAAAAATTTAGTCACAAATCACCTATTTTATTTGTCCTAATTACCCAAATAATTGGTTACAAACGCTCTTCATCACACCCACTCTACTTCACTTCACAACCACCACCATCACCTCCATCTCCACTTCCGACCAATCACATAGAAACGCACAAACATACTTGCAGCGCCCCCACCACCACCGGCTATCGTACCAACAACCCATCACACATCCAGCACAGATGCAACAAAATTGTTGTATTGCACCACTTAAATTGCAGATCGCACCACTCAAATCTCACCCAATCCATAAACCCTTTACTCTTTCACATAGACACGCTAATTGCACCACCCCGATTGCTAGATATCGATCGTTGTCGCTCGCCGCCCACTTTTCGTTGCTCACAGCATTCAACGATGCTGAAGATCTCTCACCATCACCTCAATATCGACATATACAGATTTTGGAGGCTGGGTTTGCCAGTGAAAGGCATGACTAGTGCACCTGATTTTTGAAAGAAATTTTTTTGTACCTAATTATCGAAATGCAAAATTTAAAAATAGGTATAGATGTTATTTCCTCTTTTCTTATTCAAGTTATTATAGTTTTGAACCAAGTTAGAGAAGCCCATATATTGGTCTGTCAACTTGCCAGTCCAAACGCAGTTGTTAAAAATTATTGAGATTGGCTCCATCATGGTGTCAAGTCAAATTGACTTTTTCTTGATATTTTACTATATGTTATTTAATAATTAGAAAGAACTTGAAAGATCTTAACAAAAAAACAAATAAATTGATGAAGTATTAAAAATAAAAATAAAATTTTGTTCATTTGTACTATTTGTATACAGTACTATCCAACATACCTTTACTACTAATAAGTCATTGTTGTCATGCATCAAATGACTCGGTTTTAGAGTTATCAAAATGTTTTGATTGCTTAAGTCGGGGTGGCTGACACGCCAAAAGCCTAGACCCAATACAGGCCGCACTGTGGATTGACCAGATCTAAAAGCCGAGCTGGGTTATAAGGGGCTAAAAGCTTGACCTTGTTTACAATTGTGATTAATTTTCCTTTTCTTTCTTCATTAAAAAGTTCAGGCTATCCTAATTTGTTTACAGCAGATGTGAGCTAACTAGTTACAACTTTAAAGAATTGGAGATTGACAATTAATTGTGAGACGAATAACAATAACTCAGATATATAAACAAAAACACAATCCACAGCAAAGAATGCGTCTTGTTAGACATTATGTGTGTAACCAATCAACATCGATGATTTCAACCAAATCAAGTACACTTTCCAGTTTGCGCTTTCGTTTTGTCTGTGCTTTCTGGTTTTTTAACCCATGGGTAGGTGTTATTGAACAAGCTTTGACCCCTCGTTACCATCCCATGTGGATAGCATGAATTTCTCAGAAGATTCTGCTGGGACAATAATGTTAAATAGCTACTATAATGAATGTAATGTTAAGAAAGGGTTATGTTTTCACTTGCCACTCTCTCTCTCTGTCTTTTGGCATTTCCAACATTTTTGTTCCCAAAATCATACACAAACTCTTCATCACCCTTTGCACTTTTATGTAAACTAAATTAATCATACTTGGTTGTCCTCTGAATTAACGCGTAACTCGTGTATATTTGGTACCCAGCGCAAGTTTCTCCGCTCCCTTTGAAAAATATAGATAAAGTAGAAAGATTTGGGAGAAAGTGACAAGAATTTAAGATTTGTTCTCTTTACAATTTTCAAACAGTTTTCTATTTATATTTTCCAAAACAATGAAAATATGTTCTCTTACCTATTTTCGAAAACACGTTTTTGAAAACAAGTTAAAAATTTGCAAAGAAAACTTAAAACGACAAATTAGATGTTTTCAGTTATAATCAAACCAAAATTTTCAAAATGCGTTTTGGGTGTTCTCAAAACAATTTTTCAAAATATCAAAAAGAACACATTTTCAACAATCTCAAAATGGACACTTAAAGCATAAAACTGAAACACAAAAAAAAACATCCCCTTATTGTTTCACATTTCTCAACAGTTCCATCTGATGATAGAGAGTTTACAAAGAAAAAGAAGGTTTAGGGAGATACTTCAGAAGAGTTGGTTTTGACATTTCCCTGTTACCCAGCTTAAAGAATACCTACTGTTATATATTCCAACTCAAAATAATCACTTAAAAGTGAATTCAAGAAACCACTTTGAGCTTAATTTCCGTGGCACCAACTCCAAGAAAGTCTATAAATGTTGGTGCAATGGTCTCACCATTTCTTTCCACTGTGAGTGTTGATGATGATGCAGTATGTTCAGTGACTGAAACTTGATGTGCTGATGCTGTGAAATCTGAAGGGTAGTGATAGTTTGATTGTTGCATTGCAGTCATTAGGGAGCTTGGGTAACGAGGATAAGAATGGAAAAGGTTGGTTTCAACCATTGGATCATGATCATCCCAAGATTTTCCCTGGTCGAAACTTGGTGTAGTCTCACTTGTAATAAGACCTGTGTAAAACAAACAACAAAATATAATCCTCAATCAACGAAAGGATACAACATATAATGGAGACTAGACTTGATAAACAAAAACGTAATAAAGTGACGTTTGATACACAATACTAAACAAGACTAGACTGTATAAACAAAAATGTAGCTTGATTGAGGTAAAAATGAAAGCGAAATCAGTAACAGAAATCTCTATGGAGAAACTGCAGGTAAGCAAAAGACCTATAGGACAGGAAGTATTAGGCAGCACACAAGGGAAGAGACCAAGAGAAGTTTGTGGTGCCCAAAATCCACTGTAAGGAGGAGGGATATTGTATAGCTGGCTAGAAGTTGCTCCATCACCACTACCACCATCGCCACCGTTTTGAGTCGAAAACTGGCAAGCAGAAGTTAGATCGCTGAAAACTCTATTCGGATTCACACAATAAGATGGCAATGTTGGTTTAGTTTCGCTGGCTGCATCTGCATTGAAAAGGGGAAGATCATCTTCCATTGGTCTTTTGCATACAAATTGGCCCATTTTTCTCCTTCTAAAAGCGCTGGATTGCTCTCTATACTTTCTAGCCATAATAACATGCCAATGATTCTTGATTGCATTGTCTGTTCTTCCCGGAAAAAGCCTTGCTATCATTGACCATTTGTTACCATACAGTCTATGAGCAGCCATTAGTCTCTCTTCCTCTTCATCAGTAAATGCCCTTCTGTTTATCCTTGGATCCAACTGGTTAAACCATCTTAACCTACAGCTTTTCCCTTAACGTTTCCATAATACAGCAAAAAAGTTGAGATATGAGAAAACAGTCATTAAAAATTCTTGAGCAACAACACCACCAACAACAAACTAAAAGAAATATTGCACAGGAGAGTAGTACAATAAATAGTGGTTTTCCTCAAATTCTTACCTGATCTTCCTTCCAACTTCTCTGCAATGAGGTTCCAATTTTGAGGGCCATAAAGAGCAACAAGTTCCTTGAGACTTGCGTCTTCTGCAGGCCTCCAGTGTCCTCTAGCACACAGTTTTGATTGCCCAGTATTTGTGTCTTTCCCACTGCTAAATGCATGCATGTTCATCTCATCTTCTTCATTAAAGCTAGCATTTAGATCAATGGATTCATTATTTTCTCCAAACCTGTCACTTGAATCAGAGGCTTTACCCCACAAATTATTCTGTCTCCCTTCATCCATATCAGTGTCACAAAAAGAACCCTCTTGGGAAGAAGATATGGAAATAATGGAAAGAGAACTGAAATCTGCAAAAACCATTCCACCAATTGACGAAGAAGAACCTAAAGAACAAGGAGGAGCAGTTGTTTAACAAGTGGAGTTCCTTTTGTGCTGTTTGGTGGAAATATAATGCATTTATTTACCATTTAAAAAAATTTAAAAAAATAAAAAAATTCTTTTCTGACAAGTTGTACACTGTTACAAGGTCATCAGCTTCATGATCAGATGGAAAAGGAATACAAATAAAGATTTAGGGAAGATGAAAGGTTTGACAGTGAAATGAAGGGAGAAACCGAGTTTTTGCTATAGGATTATGAAAATTTGGCAGCAAAAAAGTGTTTCTAACAGAACCCTCTACTTACTCCTCTTTCTCACAACATTTGAGGAGTGTGGTTCAGTGTATAAACAATAATTCTCCCCGACCTAGATAGATAATTACCCCACATTTCAGTGTTGAGACTTTTCTATTTTTCCATTTAGGGACACTAACCTTTTCTTGTTAGTTTGATTGCTTTATTTGTTTAAAGATAGAGTTTAATCGTAACTTAAAATTACTACTCAAGACGATAAGTATGTGCTGGTATAAAGTTTTAGACATTATCGAATTGTAAAATAAATAATTTTTTTTGCTTTTTTCTAAAATAAGTTAGTCATGTCTTGAAAAACAAGCAAATTCTTGAGTTCGAGTTTCGCTACTATTAATTTTCAGAATTCTTGCTATATGTTAGACACCCGTGTGAGCCACATTATTTTTTTCATTCTCATTTTTCTGCTCATTTTCAACCACACATTTTTCAATAAAATAATATTTTCCATCACATCAATAACTTTTCGTTCTTTTTCAACCATATAATCTCTATCAATCTATTATTCCAAAATACATTCTTCCAAAATAATGTGGCTCAAACACATCCTTGGATATTTGATGGGGGAATGAAACGACTTGCGCGTGACAGACACTGAAAAATAATTTATATAAAATTGGTCGTTCGTTTTTTCAAAATTTTCAATCATCTTTACCAAATATGTCAACAATATAATCAAAGTCCGTCGGCAATAAATTACACAATCTTTTATTGAATGTTAGATTTAAAATTGCTATAACAAAAAATGTAAATACAATAATCACTGTAAATGATCAATCGGAACCAAACAACAAAAAATAAAAAAAATTAGAACACGATTTTCCTAACATTTATATTTTTAACTACGTTGGAGGTCTAATTTCACGTCCCTTCCAAACTTTAAG
Source organism: Fraxinus anomala (assembly GCA_903798345.1). Taxonomy (NCBI): domain Eukaryota; kingdom Viridiplantae; phylum Streptophyta; class Magnoliopsida; order Lamiales; family Oleaceae; genus Fraxinus; species Fraxinus anomala. The sequence goes on from CAIGRN010052409.1 coordinate 22,410, forward strand.
TGATTTCAAGATTATTTCATGATAAATTGAATAGTCTGGTCTCATGTTAAAAAAAAATGAGGATTCATTCATACAATTTTTCACATGCTAAATTTACTCGTTAATTTCACCACAAGAATTTGATGTATTTTTTAGTTTTTACCCTTCAAGAACTTCTGAAAAATATGTCCCTAACTATCCCATGCTTCTTAATAATCAACATTCAATAAGGGGTGTGTAGTACTCGACACCGTAATCGTAAATAGTGTTGGATTGAACTTGACGATCCTACAAACAAGATCTTCGTTTCTTTTCTTATTTTTAATATTTTTAATCATGTTTAATATTTTATATCAAACATCTTCAGATGAATATTGTTGACATTTTTTTCAATAAGAATGCATCTGGTCTAACACCTAAGTATATAGTTCACTTCCAATTTACTTCCCTTACATTATATTATTTATGCAAATAAATTGCTACAATTCATCTTATTGAGATAATGCTGTTTAAGTATGATCTCATTAAGTTGAATACAATTTAGTGATTTTTATTTTTCTATAAAATTTAAAAGATTTTTTACCAATTTTATTTCAAGATTTTCCAAAAAAAAAAAAAAAAAAAAAAAAGTTAAAAATAAAACAAGAGTGAATTAGGTTTGAAATTTTAAGTATTCACATCGATTTCTTATCGTGCATGTTATTTTGCCAAAATTCTACATGTTAACTAGTGTTTCTGTTCATTTACTCGAAAAAGTGGAATAAAGAGTAAAGGATCTACTAAGAAAATTAACTAAATACATAATTATTTATTTATTATAAGCAACGATTTTCAATTCAAAACTGATTTTGAGACTCTTTTAACTCAATTTCAGTTTTTTCAATTGAACCGACTTATCCTGTCTAAATTTTATAATAGTAGTATCGAACTTTTCAAGAAACACGTTATTAATATGTGTTAAATTTCTATTAACATTTCCCAATGGAGGTCACGCTCATGGAAATCACGTCAAATCTCGATGACTTTTGCATCTAATTACTTCCAATTTACTTCCCTTACGTTATATTATTTATGCAACTAAATTGCTACAATTCAACTTATTGAGATAATGCTGTGTAAGATTGATCTCATTAAGTTGAATATAATTTAGTGATTTTTATTTTTCTGTAAAATTTAAAAGCTTTTTCTAACCCTTTAACCTCTATCTATCAATCACTATTTTTTTTTTAAATCGATAAATGTAAAATTTATGTACAAGTACATCGAGCATATCCGAACAAATCAAAAAATCAAAGATGTACAAACAACGGAAAATACATCGAGAGTAGGGTTTGAGGTTTTAGGGTGTCTCTCTCAACAATGACAAGAAAGACTCCAACGTGATGTCTGATGCTTGCTCGAGTTTGTACAGATTATAGATACCAATCTTATCAAATTGAAGCATTGATCCACGAAACTTGTCAAATGGAAGTAAATGGCTTTGCCCTCCAATCCCATCAATCCATGACGTGAATATTAACTTATAATGACAGCATTACAATAAAACGCACTGGATAAAATATTTCACCCTGCAATATTTTATTGCAAGAGTGAAATTTAGGTGGAAAAAAATAAATTTTAGAAAATTGAATTGTCTAGAATTATTTTCTGAGAATTTTAAATTAACTGTGTTTGATTAATATAATTTTTCACGTGAAAATATTGAAATTTTGGATTTTTTTGTCTTCGCTTGACTTTATTTTATATGAAAATTGTTCATATAATTTGTTTCCATTGCTACAAAAAATATATATATATAAAAGATGGAAAATCGTTTTTCCACCAAAGTGGTGAGAAAACCAATTCAGTGAAAATCAAGGAAAAGAGGTCACATGGGGGTTGGGGGGAAAACCAATTCCAAGGAAAATTTTGCCTATCAAACAATGCAAAAGATTGTAGGACTACCACGGTGGGGTACGCAGTTCCAAGCTATATATGATCAATTAGCTGCGTTACCAAGTTAACTAATCGTATCATCTATGCTTTGTCTCGGCAATATGCATGCTGGTATGTATCTTTTTTTATCAGTTAAAACTAACAAACTCAATTAAGACAAAAAGAAGTGTGATTAAAAAATTCGGCCCCTCTAGTATTTTTAATTTTAATTTTTTTTTTTTTTTTTGCCAAATTCTTATTGTTTCTTATTGATTTTTTTATAAATTAATGTTTCTTAATGTGCAATGCTGCTTAAATAATAAATTTAGGTATATATCTATTCGATTTTCAAATGAATTATGTGTATTATGCTGTCGAAATAAGTAAATTTCTGTATATTAATTTAAATAATTTAATATTTTCACCATTTAATAGTTTAAATTTTTAGACCAAAATTAGTTCAGTGTCCTTGTTTTTCTATTGATAATTGTAAGTCTTGCAGCACCAAATTCTTTGCGTGGATTATGCCATGTGTTAAACATCAAGATTATCATATACAATACCTTTAAAAGAAAAAAATCATTATGGAAAAAATAGGATAAATGAAGAAATAATAGGAAGAAACTGAAAAATTGAGGAGGTGTGAAGGTTAGTTGAGTTGATTGAACAACCTATCGACTTTGCACGACACAAACTCATATTTTTTTGTTGGGTTGGCTCGTATGGAAAATTTTACGAGGTCCGACATGACATGTCTGGACATGTTAACATCTGAGAAAAAATTTACTTGGTACCATTAACATGTACCAATTTTAAAAAGCATAAATAATTAACCGCAACAAAATCGAAGGAAAAGAAGTAGTAAAAACGATCAGACAACTTTGACACAGTGAGTAGGAGCAAAGAAGCCAATGGCAGAAGTTTTCATTTATTAATGTTGGCAGGGTGTTGTACCACATTAATTTTCGGCATTTTGGTCAAATAATTTGAAATCTGACCCTTTACTGCAACAACTAAATTGGGGTTTGCCTCAAAAAATTGGATAAAAAGTTATTTTGAGAATAAAAGCTATAATAAGGGAGTTAACCCCCATTTAGATTCACATAGTGTATACACTAGCAACCTCTTCGGCCAGTTTTTCGACCCTCGTCACATATTTATTAGCCTCCATTTGATAGGCATTATAAGGAAAAATTAGAAGAAAATGATATTTTAAATAGTAATTTTTGTGGTTAAAAAATGATTTTTTTTTATGTGCAGAATATTTTATTGTATGAATGTTTAGTTGAAAATGAGTATGAAAAATAAAGAATTTTAGTTTAAAAGAAGTCAAACATGGGCTTGGTAAATTTTATTTATTTTACTGTTCATTAATACATCTTATACACTTACACCCTGTTTGAGCCACATTATTCTCTCAAGAATGCATTTTAAATAGCGTTTTGATGAAAAATATGTGGTTAGAAAATTAGGAAAAAATTTGAATTTGCGTGTAATTTTATTTCATTGAAGAATATGTAGTTGAAAATAAAAAAAAAAAGTATTTTAGAAGAATGAGTATCAAACATGATGTGAACTCGAACTCGAAGGTCCCAAACCATGGTTTTTTGTCACTATTTTTTCTTCTTGCCATGACTACGAAGTCTGCATTTATCACTATTATTGCACATTTACATTATATTTAAAGTTTAGTTTGCACATGACAAGCCTTTTTTCAAATTATTTTAGCCCTTATTCTTGTTCATATTCTCGTTTTCTTTTTTTCCTATTCCCGTATCGTTACAAGGCAATCAAAACCTTGGACACGAGACATTGGAGAATCATCTTTAAAAGATATAATTAGTTGTTCTATATTTTTTTTTCCATTGCAAATTTTCCAAAAAATTGGATTAAACCTTTACTTAAAGCTTCCGAGTTTTATTTGAATAAAAAAAACTAAGAAAATTCTTAAAAGTTGGGGAAAGTTTCAAAACATAATTGTTTGTCTATTGTTCAAGTAGTAAGATGGGCATTGTCAACCTTAGAAACCAAGTCTAAATATCCATCACTTGAAATATTGTTTTGATAGGAAAATTAGTCAACACAAATAATTTTATTGAAATATAACAAAATGAAATAAAAAGAAAAGGTTAAAAATATATCATCCCTCCAAACACCCCCACACAAAACATTTTTTCCTATTTTTTTTTTCTTTTGTTCTTTGTTTTTCTTTTCTTATCATTTTCTATATTTTATTTTTGTTTATAAAATCACTTCTGCATAAAAACTTTATTTTCAAAAAAGTAATTTACACGCCTTAACGCACACGTCATTTTAACGAAATTTTACCATTAGAATTAGTTTTGCAACTACAACGAAATGTTGACATGTTACGTACACTACAATTTTCCTTCGAGTTTTTTTCTAAAAGTTTCAATTTTTCAAAGCCAATACAAAATATTATGAAATTTATGGTATTAGAAGAGAAAAAATAAAAGGAAAATATGAAAAACAAAATGAAGAAAAAGGTCCCAAAGATGACTAGATGGATTAGTTATAAGAAAGGACAATCAACCCATCCAGTCTCCAACTTTTCAGACCATTTCGATGTGTGTGTGTGTGTGTGTTTTGACAGGCAAAAAATAATGCAGTCCAGCACACACACACACACACACACACACACACACACACAGAATATGTACATACATTTGATTTGATTTTGCTGTCATCATGTATATCATCTTTCTCTGCTCATTATACAGTATACACATTTGGGTACCTCTTTAAACCTAACTGTTGCTTTCTTGTTTCTTTTACCAATCCCACGTGTGCCTTCTGAGCAACAGCTCACGTGTCAAAGCTTACCCTTCCTGGACACTAGTTTTGGCTTACTATACAACATTAATAACCATTGATAGCAATTTATTGATACTAGCTAGTACCCAAACTAGTATCGAATAAGACCGAACAATATTATAACGATAACGATAAGAGATTACGTAGGCATATTAAGAGAAGCACCACAATGGCAAAGGGATGTTAATTAGGGAGCATGGATATGTTACCTTTTTAATGTTTAAGAAAGTTAAAGAGTGATGGTTGGAAAGTTTTCCCCTTGAAGATGCATAAATGTGAGCGCTAAGGAACGGGCTACTCTTTGCAAGAGAGACTCGGTTGCAGATTGCTCAAGCAGTGTATGATTTTCTCGAACTAGTTAATCCAATGCCTCACCTCTTATTTTAGCTTTGCACCAATGCATGTTCAGTATTGCTTCTCTAGTTAATAAAGCGAGCTATGTGACTTCACTTAGCTTCTCGTGAAGGAAATAAAGTGGTTCACGAGCTTACTTCTTGTGCTCGAAATAGGCCCTAGTGTCAGTACTTGGGCATTGTATCCCTACTTTTATTTCACCGGCTCTTCGCGGTGACTTAAATTAACAGAAGTCCACTTTTATGCCAAAAATAAAAGAATAAGTTATACTAAACCCGGGAACCAAGGATAGTGCCAGTTTGTTGTTTTTCTACTAAACAAGCGATGAGGTTGTTGCTTCACTTAATTAAAAGTTAATTAAAATTGAAAATATAGTTGTTATTGAGTCTCACTCGTCTAATAAAAGTCAACAATAATGATTAATTTTTCAATTTTAATCTAATTTTAATCTCTAGCAAATACACTCATATAGCTTCACACAGCACGGGTAATCACTTCGTGTGAAAGTTTAATTTGTTACAAACCACGCAACCCTCTGCAAAACAGTGCAAGGGACAACTATATATTGCACGTACCTGCATGTAAGGTCCACATTTGACTAAACGCATGTGCTAATTAGTACCCGAAGAGGTTACACACAGAAGAATGGAAACAGTGCAAGGGACTAGTCCATGAGATTCTGTTGGGTCTGCTCCCTTGGAACTATATGAAAAAATGAAAAAATAAATTGATGGTGCTTAATTCTGCTACCCTTTAGGGTACCCCAAAAAAGCTCCCAAATATACAAGACAAAATGTAACCTGTAACATGGGATTGCAAAATCTTAGAGTTCGAAAAGTGTTTATAAATGGAATAAGTTATGAATAAATAAAAATGAGTGATGAATAAGAGAATAATACTTGTGGATTCTTCGAAATGTATAAATAAAAAGTGATTTTAGTACTTATAAACACTTTCCAAACATGCTCTTAGGACACTAATGTATGTGCGTATGCACATGAGAAAGGAGAAAAAAAAAACAATGAAATTAATGAAACATCGATTGCTATTACAAAGTTGAAACAACAATGTCAAGTAATTAGATGTATAGCATCAAAGTCTGTTAAGTTTGTCCGGAAGGCACAGAACCAAATTGGACAGCTCCCTTTCGTGCCAAGGACATATTGTTCGGGTTGGCATTTTCCAATTTCCACCCCACCCCTCCCCTTCCACTCCCCAACCCAACATTTTTTTGCCTTCAATACTAGTTAGGTTAAATGTAAAATGTTTTTCACTATGCCTTTTTGTATTATTACATTATTTGACTATGTTTAGTAGTTTTTTTGTTCAGATGTTTGTAATTATGGATGACATTATTTCATAGATAAAATATGATATAGCGAAGCATAAGAAACAAAGAAGACTACACGTCCTCGATTAATTCATTATTTCACATAATACGAAGATTTTAAAATTTAAAGAAAATCTCACAACTTCATTTGAATGTCATTAGAAAGAGGAGAATTCATTATTTCACATAATACGAAGATTTTAAAATTTGAAGAAAATCTCACAACTTCATTAGAATGCCATTAGAACAATATCCTCCAATTCAAAGATTGTTATTTCACTGCAAAAAATAAAAAATGAAAATGAAAAAGGATAGAGTACAAAAACTGTGAAATAATATCAAAATCAAATCAATAATTATTTACTTCAAACAGAAACCTCATAAAACTCGTCAGAAAGAAATAACGCAAGTTACTTGTGTCAAGTTAAATGAATTTCTCAGTGCGATAGGATGGGAAAAAATCCTATTCAACCCGATATTCACAGTCTTATCCCAAATGGAGCGAAAATTATCCGTCTAACCGAATAAATAAGACGAGGATAGTTGCCCATAAGCTGATACGGGAAATATAGTCCCGCCCCACTATCCCGTCATATTTAAAATTAATTTCAAATTTAGCTTTTTTATCAAACAAAACTAAAAGATATATCACCATTTTTATATAGAACATGAGTTTTTCTTAACAAATTAGGAAAAAAAAAAGTAATAATATTCATTAACTAAAGATATAAAAAAATGAAATAAAATAAAACATAAATAAATAATAAAATAATAAACGGGGCGATAAACGAGACAAGGGACCTACCCCGTCTTGTCGAATCCCATCCGAACCCACCCCTTCCGATCCCATCCCACTTTAACCGAGTATGGAAGCGGGATAAGGTGTCAAAAATATTTGACAGGATGAGGATAGAAATGGTCGACACATCCCGTACTCGTTCCATTATCATCCTTAATGAAAGAAAAACATGCGAGTGCATGAGCTCCAATTGGAGGCATCAAAATGCGTTCAATAGTCGAGCTCGAGCAGATCATTGGGTTAGATCAGACTCGGCTAGAGAGGTCGTTGGTAAGTTTGGGTTGTGTCAAGACAACCTTTTATAAGAAATAATCACAAATAGTTGTGAAAAAAAATGTTAAAGCTTCACTTTTCTGAGTCATGAAGCAGCACGATTTGATTGATACCTGTCCAGTTGTCCAACTATCCATTCCAAACGCACAATAAACGTTATGAAATTTCATATTTTTTCTAAGATGCTTGTCTCATCAATCTCAAATCACGATACAAGAAATGCATCGAGATCTCATCCACGACACAAGCATTTACAAAAAAAAAAAATGAAAATGCAAAAAGACAGAGTACAAAAACTGTGAAATAATATCAAAATCAAATCAATAATTATTTACTTCAAATAGAAACCTCATAAAACTCGTCAGAAAGAAATAATGCAAGTTACTTGTGTCAACTTAAATGAATTTCTTAGTGAGCTTCTTCCATGCATATTTAAGAGCTAGGGATGACAAAAAATCATGTTCAACATGATATTCATACGACCTCGTCCCGAATGAGACAAGAATTACTCACCCAACCAGATAAACGGGACGAAAGTCGTTGCCCCGAAGTAGGTATGGGGTAGGTACGAGAAACAGAATCCCCACACCGTTTAAAATTAATTTCAAATTTAATTTTTTTATCAAACAAAAAAAATTATCATCGTTTTTAAATAGAACATGAATTATTCTTAACAATTTTTTTTAAAAAATAACAACATTAATTAATTAAAGACATAAAATAATAAAAGCAAAAAAATAATAAACGAGGGCAGGGGACCTGCCTCACCCCGATCCCATTCTGAACTCGTCCCGCTTCAACCAAATATGAAAGTGGGACAATGTGACAAATATTCAACGAGACGAGTTGGGAATGACCGACTAATACCGTTGACATCCCTAATGAGAGAAAACACATGTGAGTGCATGAAATCCAATCGAAGGTCTCAAAATGTGTTCAACGGTCGAGCTCGAGCATAGAACGTTGAGTTAGATCAGACTCGATCAGAGAGGTTGTGGAAAGATTGGGTTGTGTCAAGATGACATTTTATAAGAAATAATCACAAATAGTTGTTAAAAAAAAAACTGTTAAAGCTTGACTTTTCCGAGTCATGAAGCCACACGATTTGATGGCGCATGTCCAATTGTCCAACTATCCATTCCATACACACAAGAAACATTTTGAAATTTCACATTTTTTTCTTAGATGCCTGTCTCATCAATCTCAAATCATGATACATGAAATGCAATGCATATACGAGATCTCATCCACACCAGAAGCATTTGCATTTTTGCATTCTTAGGCATAGGCCACTCGAATAACTTCATTTAATAGCTCAAGTATACTGACATATTAGTCAAACCTAAACAAATTCATTACACGTGCTCTTTTGTCGCACGTATTTTTCGTCGATAGACAATTATTTATCCAACAAAAAGAAAATCATTAACATTTTAAAAGCAAAAGTCGACAATATTTGGTTGTACAACAGAGCCCTAACATGCAATGTAGTAATCTATTATCTGTAGACAAGCAAGTAGGGTGAACAATCCTAAATTATTGGAAAAAGAATAATTCACAAGCATGTGATACTAAACACAGACAATAAAAGTAACATAAAAACTGTCCTATAATCTTCGATAAACAGTCAGTATTAATTCTTTAACAACATTGATACAGAAACATCAGAAAAAAACGATACAAAGTTTAATTAAATATACTAAAAATAGCAAGTAAAGGTTATTTTTTTACACTTTCCCATGATTTGCTAGATGTTAACAACTCATTGCAGAAGATGTAAATGGTATATGAACCCTATTTTTGTAGGGTTTACTTATACAAAACTGTACTCAACTGTACTGTTCTGAATGCCTATGCTTATATTAGCTGACGTCAACAGTAACACATGGTACAGTTTTGATCATAGAGAAAATTGACCATGTTTGTCATGCTTCAAAATTTTAAATTGTTCGTTATAGTGTCATTCTTCATCATATATTTACATAATAAAATATTCTATATATAAATTAATAAAATTTTCTTACTTTATAATTATACATTCTCCATCAATCTATTATTCTATAGTATATTAAAAAAAATTAATTACTCTCAAACATGGCTTACTGTTAGGTTAAAAGACAAGAAAAGATGGGTAGTTTGGGATTTAGAGATGTTTTCGTACAGTGACGTTAATGCGTGTACCTACTATTTTGGAGTGGGGTGGGGTGGATGATGAGGAGAAAGGACAGTCTTCGATTTTGTTTGAGATTTTTCATTTAAGTGACTGGGAAGGGACATTGAGGAGTTTGTATTCTGTATAAAATTTTGAATAATGTCAAGTATACGTTGTGATATCGACTTGTTTGTGTACATTTCATTGAATTTTAAGAAGTATTAGACAAAAAAAGTGTATTTTTTTAAAACTGACTAATCATATATCATCACATAAAAAAATATAAAAAAAAATTGTATATGTAGCATAATTATAAAATGCCACCCCCAACTACAAATGAGAATAAAAAGAAGAGGATTGTTCATGTCCACGGGCATGGTATCCTAGGTCATTGTTTGTACGAAATTCTTAAGCGTACGAGATTGTTGACAAGTAATAAAAATTGATGAGTTAAAAGTATCGTCCCATAGTGAACAAATTCAATTCAAATTTACTACTTTTATATGGAATTCGAATTATGTAAAAAAAAATTATAATTTCGTAATAATTCTAAATTAATTTACGTGTTGATCATAATTTACGTATTGGATCTAGCTTGCGCATGCATGAGTGGGTCTGACATCTGTTGGTAGCATTTTTTCAGGTCAACATTATCTATATGCACATATGAATAGAATACATTAAATTTTAGATTATCTATATGCACATATGTTATTCCTAACATCTATTGCACATATGTTAATTTTACTGCGTTCTAAATTTATTGTGAATCTTCCAATATTACAATAAACAATTAATTTTCTAATTTGTGGCCAATCAATTAAATAATACAATGGATATGCAAAATTAATTAAAAAACACAAGAATTAAACTAAACTACTAGTTTTGAATTACAACAAATAAACAGCATGATTCATTTTCATCTAATAAAAAAAGAATTTAGCCTAACATAGAAGAAGAATAATAGAAAAATGTCACCTGGATCATGAAATAATTCAACAGATGTTGATCTTCAAATCCAAGGTTGAATTATTCAAAATTTTGATATAATTGACTTTCAATTCCTTACTAGGGTTTGTTTCATCTCTCAAAATATAGCAATTGACATATTGTTCTTGATGAATTTGATGATATTATTGTATATGAAGAGGCAAGAGATAGTCTTTTCAATGTGTAACCCCCGTTTTGTATTTTATAAAAGTTAAAAATTAGGTTAATATCACGTTCAATTTAGGCTCCAAAAGAGTTTGAATCGTGAAAGGAAATTATTGATTCTTCTATGGAAAATATCCCCCGCGAGCGTGCCGTTGAGCCAAATATCTCTCGGTTCATGAAATTTGTGTCTCGCGCGCACCATGAATTGCCACCGCGTGTGCGCCAATTTGCGTTGCGTTGTCTCTAAGTAATTTTTGGTATTTTGGTCATAACTTTCTTTTCCAATATCTGATTGAGGTGATTCAAAATGCGCTGAAAATGTAATTCAAAGGGATACAATTTCTCTAGAACACAAATTTTCCAATTCGAAAGTTTGCTATTTGAAAAATGGGTCTCAAGTTGAGACTAAAAATTCGGAGCATGACTTATCCGGCTGGAAATTAATTTGTGAAAATAATTCCTCTATATTTCACTCATTTGACCTCTAATTGCATCGAATTGATCCTATATGATCTTCAATTAATTATCGTTTTGTGGTCCGAATCAATGATTAAATTTTTACACTTTGGTCTCCAAGCTATGGATTTCCTTAATTTTCGCACATTTTTCGTTCATTTCTTTCAAATTCATAAATTTGCATTGAGTTTAACCTAAATAAATGTATAAAATACACTTATCAGTCATGTTAAGAGACAAGGCTAAGCCAATTAGTTGATTTTTTCCACTTTTGTCGTATGTAATTTTGCAAATAAATGGTTTAAAACATTGGTAAATAATTAATTTTAAACAGACGTTTTATGTAATTCACAACTTTTCAATTACATTTTTCACTAATTTTTATTAAAATCTATTAAAAATTTTATTTTAATTCAAGCCAAACATGGGGTTAATGACAATCGAGGAATTTAGCCTTGAGAGTAATCTTTTAACACTCTCATATACAATTAGATATTTACTTCAGTGTCCCAAATATTTATTCAAATAAAATCCAATCTTGCATGGATTTAGCATACCAAATGTTTTCAGTTTTTTCACAATTCCAATTAAGGGATGAAAGTTATTAATTTAACCCTAAAATCACTTAATAAGTAAATAACGTGGAATTAAATTTATCACTAAAAGTAACAAGTCACTTTTTAATTATTTTAAATGTTTAGTCAAACAAGTCAAATGATTCTATATTGAATTGTCGCGATAAATAATTAAAGCAGTAAATAACACAAAATTTGATGATGGAGAAAACTCTTAACTGAGTAAAAACTGCGGACCAAGCCAGTAGTTTCCACTATAAATAATAAGAACTTGCAGTATGATTCAACCAAGAAAACCCACTACTCTCGCTGATCTAATTCCTGCAATCTTCGAAATCTCCGAGAACGTGCTTGACTCACACCTACTCTCAATCTTCTAAAATTGTTTATCTCCCATATAATATCAAGAACGCATCGTTCTTGTACTCTTCCTGTACTCCTTATCCAACTTTCATCAATTTTCAGCAATTTCTGAAAAACTATTGAAAAAGTACATTCCTGATGATATCTCGGAAGTGTGTGTTTTGGATTATACGAATTTGATTTTTTTTTTCAAACTGGTGGTTGATTGATCTCAAGAATCAAAATGTTAATCTAAATATTTGGATATGCTCTTTGATCTTGAAATATTGATATAAGGATGTAAAACACTGATCAACTACGCCCAAAAATGTAATGACCATTGAGTATTTATAATAGGAAGAGTTTATGTATTATATAATAGAAAAAACTCTTGAAAAAAGTAAACTAGAGTTTATCAGAAAACACCATCGCGAGCGAGAGGTGTGTCGCTCGAGCAAGAGTCGCAGACGGACGACAATGATTCTTCTTTGGACGTTCGAGCATCAGCTAGACGACATGCAAGCGTAAATCCGATGACTCTTTCTTCTTGTTACATACTGAAACCCAAAGACTCCTTATTTATCTATACAACCCTCCAAAAGACTCATTGATTTTTACAACTCTTTTATAATAATCCCATTCTTTTACAATAATTATTTTGTCTAAAAAACTGTCAATACAACTAAAACCTAACAATCTCCTCATTTGACATTATGTGACAAAACTATACAATACAAGTTAAAGATGTAAAAACAAAACAAAACAAATCTACCCAAATTCAAACTGAATGACTGTCTCTTGCATCTCGTGAAATCTATTTCCTGAAATGAATAACTTAAATACCAAGTGTAAAAGTACGTAATACAAAAAATACAATAATTGAAACAAACTATCATATTCTAGTTAGATTGAGAAATAATACTAATGTTAATCAAAACACCAACTAAAACATTAGTATCACAAAAATATCAAAACTCAAAAAAGCTAAGCATTCAAAAAAATCATCTCCCATTCAAAAAAAAAATCTCCCTTTTTCTAAATTTAACTAATAAACTAAAATTTAAATGCTAAGCATTCAAAAAAATCATCTCCCATTAAAAAAAAAAAAAATCTCCCCCTTACTAAAATTAACTGATAAACTAAAATTTAAATGCATCTCTCATCATCTCTTCCCCTTTTTGTCACAAATGACGAAGGTAAATGTAACAACAATATATAATAATTCAAAGATGCAGTTGATAGCATGTACAAGCATAATCAATGATCAGTAAACATTCTCACATAATTAGTTCAAGTCTAAATGGAGTAAATTGTATAAATGACTCATTTGTATTAAGTGGCACTAATTCCTTGTGATCAAGATTCAAAATGCTAAATTTGTGAGAAAGTACATGTTAAACATACTGTTAAATAAATTTATCCCCCTACTAATGAAATTCAAACCAATAATGTATATTAGAACCTATAAATAAAGCTCATTTTTGAGTCCAAGTCAGTTGACAATAGGGCATCAGGTTATGAAAAATCCCTCGAGCTTAATTACTCAAGTCAAATAAGTTTCGAATAAGAATATAAGATGAAATATTTTTATTTTATTTAAGGGGATATACTCGAGTTTAGATCTACTAAATTAATGTCAATCCATGTTCAAAATTACATTACCAACAGATGACGGTTATCCTAAATCTCACACACGCGGTCAAGATTTACTCATAAAATCATAGTGTGTACATTGCAAATGGTACATGCAGAAACTTATACTAAGTACTCCACATCAACCTAAACAAAGTAATGAAAAATATGCTACAACACATCAAGTAAACTCATACTTGGTCACAACATACATGTTCAAGTAAATCATATACCATATTGTAGTAAAGAATTTCTCATCTATTTTTTTTATTTTTCAATTTTTTTAATTTTATTTTAAAAAAATAAACCTACCTAAAAAGTAAAATCAAACAAAAAAAATGAGATGTATGTAATAATGGATATATCAATTAAAAAGCATTAACGTGAATCAAAAGTACCCAATCAATTAGGTATACAAACACTTTTACATTTAAGATCACCGTGATCAATTTCTAATCTTTTCAGATAACTCTTTTTCACCCAAATCTGACTAGTGGAAGACTTATCCCGAATTAACTATGTCATAAACTTGGTCAAATAACTCACTTGATTAGGAAGGAAGTCAATTCGACCATCAAAATCATGATTTCTAATTCTAGTGAAATTCTGATTTCTATTTCTATTTAGGAATTTATGACATCAAGACCTTACATATCCTAACTCACTATAATTAAAACAAGTAGGGATAAACCGAAGTCCAAAATATGTGGTCGCTGATATCTATTCCTAGGTTGGTAGGTCATACGTTGTCTAGTAGGCTTCTGTCCTACGATACCCTTACGATTGAGTTCAGGATTAGGAACATACGTAGGCTAGTTGGTGGCAGTGATAAAAATGATTTTGGAAGTACTAGCCTTATTATGATCGGTTTGATTATATTCTAGGCTTCCCTTATTCCCAACTGGCTTGTTCAACCCCAAAAAATTGTCCAGTTTTTGAGATCCACTAGATAAAGCAAGAAGTTGAGACTTGGAATTTTCAAGTTTGCTTAGAAGGGTTTTAACCTGGATTTTCTAATTTCTCATTCTCCTGGAGGACTTTTCAAGTTCACTTGTAAGATCTTTAATCTTGGACTATAGGGATTGATTTACAGTTTCTAATTTGTTGAGGCATAAGGTAGACTCTTGAGGGTTAGCTACAAGTTTCTGTTTAATTAGCTCAAGTTCATTGACCTTCTTAAGCACAACTTTATTCATCTTCTTAATCTTAGAACTCTCTTCAAATAATTTTTTATAAGCCTTACGAATTTCATCTTTATCTTTAGAATCTTCCTCAGATTGCTCACCACTATCTACTTTTTCAATCTTCTCACTGTCCTTATCAGATTCACTTTTAATTCTAGAAGTGAAGGCCATAAACTTTCCACTCTCCTCATGTGTAAACATTTCACATTGATTATCCGAGCTAGACTCGTCATCAGTTAAAGCTGCATTCATAGCTCTACCCTGATTCTTTTACCATTAGGACGCTCACTTCTATAGTGGCCAAAACTTTGACGCTTATGACATCTCATAAATTTATATCTCTTTCTAGACGTACTGGAATCACCCATATGTCTCTCTTTAGTCTTCATCTTATTTCTAAATATTTTTTGAAAATTCTTAATAAATTAGGCTATTTCCTTGTTATTAAGTGATTCTGAATCTGAAGAATCATATTCTTCTTACCTAACAGTGTTCAAGGTTATAGACTTGTTCTTCTTAGATTGAGATATGGCGAGTTCTTAAGTTTGGAGAGATCCAACCAATTCTTCAATCTTAACAACATTTAGATCATTGCTCTCCTCGATAACCGTAACTTTAGGCATAAATCTTTCATGTAATGATCTTAGGATTTTTCTGACAATCTCAAACTTAGGAATTCCCTCACCTAGATTAAAACTAGACTTAACTATGTCATTCAAGCTCGCATAGAAGTCATCGAAGGTCCATCATCCTTCATCCATATTTCTTCAAACCTAGTGGTCAACATCTGTAACTTAGAATTCCTAACAGTGTAAGTTCACTCATGTGTGGTCTGTAAAATATCTCAAACCTATTTAGCAACCTCACATATAGACGCACGCCTAAATTCTTCAAGTGATACGACCATAAATTAAGAATGAAGTCCTTTACTATTCCAATTATACTCATCTAAATCCTTTTTAGACCAAGTTGAAATATCAGTTGGTGTAACTACACCTGCAACTATAGTAGATGGGGACGGTCTAACCATTCACTACACTCAACCAAATACGCTCATTCATCGATTTTAGGAAGACTCTCATTCTAACTTTCAAATAGGCATAGTTACTGCCATCAAAATATGGCGAGACAGACAATAAACTACTCATCTAGAAACTAGGGTTAGAAATCAAATTTGAGCTCTAATACCACTTGAAAGTTACAAGTTCAACCTAAAATCACCTAATAGGTGAATATCACAGAATTAAATTTATCAATTAAAAGTATCGAGTCAATTTTTAATTGTTCTAGATGTTTAGTTAATCAAGTTAAGTTATCCTATGTTGAATTGTCGCAATAACTAATTAAAGCTGTAAATAAAAAAATATTTAATGATGGAGAAAATCCTTAACTAGGTAAAAACTCCGGAACCAAACTAGTAGTTTTCACTATAGACGATAAGAATTTACAGTATGATCCAATCTAAAAAACACACTAGACTCGCTCATCTAATTCTTGCAATCTCCAAGATCTGTTGAAATGTGCATCACTCATACTTGCTCCCGATCTTCTAGAATTGTCCATTTCATGTGGAACACCAAGAACGCCTCGTTCTTGTACTCTTCATGTACTTCTGGTCCAACCTGTCTCAATTTTCAACATCTGAAAGCTATTGAGAAAGTACATTCCTGATGATATCTAGGAAGTTGGTGTTTTGGATTATATAAATTTGATATTTTTTCCAAACTTGTGGTTAATTGATTTTAAGAATCAAAATGTTAATCTAAATATTTGGATGTGTTCTTAGATCCTGGAATAATGATATAAGGATGTAAAACACTGATTAATCACACCAAAAAACATATTGACCATTGAGTATTTATAATATGAAGAATTTATGTAATATATGATAGAAAAAACTCTTGAAAAACGTAAACTATAATTTCTCAGAAACATCGTAGTTCGAGCACCAGGCTAGCGACAAGCGAATGAAAGGTGTGTCGCTTGAGTGAGAGCTCGGCAATAGGTTGGCGACAGTAATTCTGTTTTGGACGCTCGAGCATCAGTTAGGCGACATGGTAGCGAATATTCGACGACCCTTTCTTCTTTTCTATACTTGAACACAAAAACTCCTAATTCATCTATACAACCCTCCAAAAGATTCCTTAACTTTTACAACTCTTTTGTAACAATCCTATTATTTTACAATAATCATTTCCTCCCTTACCTTAAAAGAAGGGATCCCAAATTTACTATTCACCTTGAAATCGAGGTTTCACACCACTGTAGCATACCTTGTTCTACACTATTCATCCAGACATCCAGACAAATTAAAGTCAACAACGTAGGCTACATTAATTTTTAATTCTAAAAGCCAATTAACCGATTTTCTTACTGTTCATAATAAATATCTATAATCACCTTTAGTTTATCTCTTTGTATCTTCTTCCTCATCCATTCATTTTTGTATTCTCTACCATTTCTTCGACCAAAGAAAACCTATAAATCGCCTTTTTATATTCCTCACTCTCTTTTACACACCTTTATTTTATCTCTTCGTATCTTCTTCCTCTTCCATTCATTTTGTATTCTCTACCATTTTTTCGATCAAAGAAAATCTATAAATCGCCTTTTTGTATTCCTCACTCTCTTTTACAAAGTTTTTTTGCAAATTCACTCGTATTCTTATTCCATCCGTGTTTGTTCTTTTGTTACAAAGTTTACCAGGTGGCTCAAAGGTAAGATTAAAATTTACTGTTGTTAGAAGATAAAGCTTGACATGTAATTTGTTTTGATAATTTTCATTTCCTTGTGTTGATTTTTGCCTTTTTTGCTAATCTGTTGGTTGTTTAGATTAAGTTTTACGATTTATGTTTTGGAAAATTGATGAATTCTTGCTGTGTGGGTGGTTTATGAGATTGAAAAATATCATAATTTTCTAGGAAAAAAATAATTTAAAGTTACTACTGTAGGTCGTCGCGGGCGAAGTTGAACTCCGCATTATGCGGAGTCACGCTGAGTTGAACTCCGCACAGACGCTAAGTAACTCTGCATTATGTGGAGCTCTGCATAACTTCGCACAGATGCGAAGTTCAACTCCGCATAGTGCGGAGTTCAACTCCGCATACTTCGCAAAGATGCGGAGTTGAACTCCGCACTATG
>CAIGRN010052412.1:0-14974 GCA_903798345.1 Fraxinus anomala
ATAAGATATTCTTCATTAAAACATTGAACAAATTTATCTGCTTGGACATGGTGTGAAAGAAATGAACCACGTGTAGTATCTGTGCACCATTACCGTCCATGTGAACTTTATTCATGGGATCAACTTCAGGATAGTAAAGACGTGATCTTTTTATCAGCCCCGGATTTGCCCAGCCTCTTGCCGTGGATGGTTTTGCAGCTTATGCCAAGTATATTGTCTAGTTTTTACGTCACTAAGTTGTTGAGATAATTCTTTGCACTAGGACATAATTCTCTACCCTTTTTGAGTTTTAAGAATTATATGGATCCAAGAAGGTCTGTTGAAATTGTCCAAAGTTGTAGGAGTGAGCATGCTGGATTTTTATAATCAAGGAAACTGACTGACATAATAGGAATCAATGTAGTAGACGTATAGATGATTACAATGGATGCCTAAGGTGAATTTATGTTGCTGCATTATGCTGAGCATTATATCTCGATATGGTTGCATGTAGATGACTACCTAGATGAGGACTATCTGCATAGAGCTTATACTAATTTGGTGCAGAATGTGGCACATTGATTTACTGTGAATGCATTTTCAACTATGCAAGGTATTCTAACTAATGATATTTCGTTTTTGCTGTCCTATGGTTCATCTACGTTATAGAATTGAGAATATTATAGAAATACGTTAAGTAATTCGTCGATCCACAATTTATTTATTTATTTTTTAAATCTTTTTGGTTTTATGAATTGCAACGCTTCGAAATTAACGGAAGAGCCAAGTATTGCCTTATCCTTGATTGTCGTTGTCCAGTCTGAAGCCAAGTGGTGGTGGTTGAGGTGCCCAGCAACCGTAAGCCTCCTCAAGTACTTATATAAGGGCTTGGGCCTTTGTGTCGCGAGTTTCAGTATTTTTGCACCCTCTTGTGGATTGCTAGCTATAGAAACCAATGTTCTCGAAATCGGATCGGATTGATCAATTCGTCTGGAAAAATTGAGAATTGGATCTAAATCCAGTCCAATTATAGGAAAAAACCCGAATGTAAAGAAATCGGTGCAAAACCCAGGAACCGTCCGATTAAACTGAAAATTGGTGAAACATTCAAGATTTTTCTGGGTTCCACAATGTTTTTGCTAAAAAATTAAAGTACCATGAAGAAGAGACAGAGTCCTTGTTTACATACCAAATATTTAACATTCAAATTCAAAATAATCTCAAAAAATACGAATATTTAATGTTTATATATAAAAATACATGTGACATTGAGAAAGAAGACAGGACAGCAAAAATTCGAAAATCTAGAACTCAAGGGAGGCAACCACCGCGTATGAATTTATCGGGAACGAAAGACCCAGCCGCATATGAATTTTCCAGGAGCAAAAGGCAACAGTTGCAAATGAATTGAATCTGAAATTGGAATGCCTTTTATTACGTGGAAATTACAACCACCTCTACATTAAAATTTTTAACTTAAAAAATCAGATTAACTATTTTTCTTCAAAAATCAAGTCATAATTATTTTTTAATTTGAAATATAAATAACAATCTCCATCTAACAACCATACCCCACCCAAATACCCAAACCCTAATAAATTCCCCCAATCCACCATGCCCAGGCCCTCCCTCACACACTACTAGTCCCAGCCGCTAGTGATCCCTTCAAATGTCGGCATCCCACACAAAGTTCCATGTCGCCGTCGATGACCCCTTCAGATGTTGGCATCCTTGTCTGCCGTCATTCATCGTCGGTAAGTAGTGTCTAGGCATTATTGCTATCGTAGGCGTTGTCGTTTGCTCAGACACATTGACTACATCATATTCATGTATCATAAATCTTTATTGAATGTGGGAAGTGCCCGCTGTTGCGAACTCGTGCGACTGCTGTTGCAACAACAACAACGTTGCCCGGTGCTGCGCTGAGATGGCGCATCTCCTGTGGCCAGACGTAGCATCTGCTGGTGCTGACGTGGATGGGATTTGGGGTTTTTTGGGGGTAATTTCTTCATCCTTTGATTTGAATTGCTTAGCTAGAGTTTTTTGGTTGTTTTTGTTGTTGATTATTTGTGGTTTAGTTGTTTTCAATTTGCAAATGGTGGATTTTAGTTGTGGTGGTGGTGGTGCAAGTAGTTGTGGAGTGAGTTGTTGGTTGTTTGCAAATGGTGGTACAAGTGGTGGCGGCTTACATATGTAGTGGTCGTATTGGCGATGACTATAGCCTTGGTGGCGAGGTGGCACAACGTTTCACTTGGGTGGGTTGGGGGTTAGGTGGGATGTGATGGGATGAAGAGTGTTTATAACTCATTATTCTAGAGTGTTTGTGACTTATAAAATAGTTAATTTGTGATCAATAAATAATATGTAACTAATAAAATTTATAATTGTGATCAATAAATGATATATGACTTTAAAAAAAATGAAATTACGATTAAATTTGTAATCGTGATTTGCAATTTGTTAAGTTATGATCAATAAATTTGATAATTTGTGATCGAAAAATAACTTGTAACCAATTAATTTGATTATTTGTGATCGTATAATAAGTTTGACTTATAAATTTTGTAATTTGTGATCGAAAAATAATACGTGGCCTATTAATTTTAGAATTTGTGATCGGTAAATAAATCGTGACCTATAAATTTTTTATTTGTGATCGAGATAAAACGTGCGAACAATTAATTTCATAATTTGTGACTGATAAATAAGGTGTGATTTATAAAATTTTGATTTGTAACTGTAACATTATGTAATTGTGATTAATACGTAACTATGATCATAAATTGTAATATTGTGATCTCAATATATTTAATTAATAAAATATATTTAATTATCTACTTAATTATAACCAGTTTTTTGAAATTTTAAAGTATATTTTTAATTTTGAAATTGTATATTTTAAATACCTTATATTTGTATGGTTCCCTTTTATTATTCAATGTATGGTTTTTGATATGGACAATTTCATTTGTACCGAATTTTTTTTACCGAAAATGTTACACTCTCACATGCGTGCAGGGCCCGCGTAAATAAAAAATTCCTAAATGTATGGTCCTCACACTCTATTGTGAGTGTAGGTAAAAAAATAGATGTACATATAGCATTGTCCTTTTGATATATAGGCTGTAAAAAATTGTTTTGGTCCATTTAACTCCCTGTTTGATGGTCGTTATTTTTGAGAAAATAGAGTTTTGAATAGTAATTTTCGGGAGAATGTGTGGTTAAAAAGTAGGAAAATATTTTGGGTTTACATGCAAAATATTTTATTGTATAAATGTATGATTGAAAATGAATAAGAGAATTAATAGTTGTCAGACAGGGGATTAATTTTACCCTTGATATAAATTGCTCCATAAATAATAAAATGTTAAATAATTGATTTTAAAATGCTATTTTAATTAATATAAATTTTTAATGTAGTGTATAAATCTATTTACTTATTATTTTTATTTCAGGTCAACCCCGGTTGAATTTCGGTTTGATCTTTTACTCTTAAATTTCTTCGAGTCGATGATCGAACTAATTTTTAAAACATTGATATAAATTAGAGTAAGAGCATCTTCAAGAGATTTTCTAAATATTAAATACTTTTTATTTTAAAAAGTCAATGCTTAAAAATGAGCTCCAAAATAATCTCTATTTCAACTTTTTTAAATAAAGAATGTATTTGACTCTCCAATTTAGAGAGTCAAATTCTCGCTCTATTCTTAATGTATAATGATTGCATTTAATAAATCACATATTTTAATACTGTACTCCTTAAACTATTTAAATCACATTTAAATTAATTGGTTAATTGACATATAAAAACTACGTTAAATAAAATATGAAGATAAGTCAATAAATGTTTCTTGAGAAATGGAAAAGAAGAGTCATAATAGGGAGGTTGTTGGATTGTAAAAAAAATTTGACTCTCTAAATTAAAATATGCTCTCTATAATATATAAAATGTTCTTTATAAATAAAGAGTTTTTTTGAGATGCTTTAAATACATTTTCCAAGCTTATCCGGTGTTAACCTTCTCTATTCCTTTAAACTTGGGTAATTTTTATGAAAAATGGTAAGATTAGACCGTGCCAAGTGACCCTAATAGCTTTCAATCTTTATAAGGGCCGTGTTATGTTGATGTTACACTGGTTTGCTGTCTAACTTGTGGCTTTGACAAAAGTAGATAGAAATTGTAAGTATTTTTTTATCTGTTAATATGAGATTAGAATTATATACACTGGGAATAAAGGGCTGCCCATCACCAAAATAATTTAGTAAAATCATGTTGAGAAATATGAAGTACTATTTTACCCTTTTGAAATTGTTAAAATTTTGGTTAAAGTTAATTTTTTGGTTAACTAACGAAAATATGGATGAAAACCATCAATATGTCTTTTCGCCACGCAAAAAATGAAAGATTTGGGATCGTGAATGCTATAAATTAAATGTTAGCATAAAAGATGTAAAACTTTAAAGATTTGAGATCGTGATTGCAATTACTCTTTAAATTTAAATGTAAAACCTTGAATAGTTTTTTTCATTGACAAGTTTACAAGGCTGGCCTCCTCAAAATATGGAGAAGTGGGTTCCCTGCAATGGCGCTGAGGTTTCCCCTCCTCAATCAGTCCATACTCATTTTGTACAAGTGCAGTAATGAAAACACTCAAAATTTGACTTACAGAAGTGTAAAAGATTGAATTAACTTTAGGCAACACAGAATGTATACAGGAATCATCCCAACTTTATTTTCCACTAAAACAAATAAACATGTACAAAGTAAATAAAGGGATAACACAACACTTAGTTGCCTCAAACAAAACTCTCAGATCTGCTTTCTTCCCTTTAAAACTAAGTACACAACCCTAGTATTTATAGTGAAAAAGCTAATCCCAGATTGCAGTTGACACCCTCAACTACTAGGATCAACTTTCCATTTTTAACCCAATTTGGCTAAAAACTGCCCCAACTTAAACATTAAGCATAACAGCTTGTAACTGTTGTTACATGCCACCTCATGCCTGCATTTGACCACCAAATTTGTGGATTGAAATCAACTGGATATCAAGGTCTCAATGCTGTCGAACACTTGTCTGCATCAGCTTCTCGATCAATGCCAAATTCGACTTCCGTCCCAAATTCCATCATGCGATGCGACCATAAGTAAATCCTTCATCGTCATGCCTCCGTTACCCGCTGCATCACACTTCCAACTCGAATGTCTTGCTTAATTCCTTCCCGAATGTGCGCATTGTCCGCACATTTCGCATGTTATCGGCCACGACAAGGTATGGTCAAGACGTCACCCGAGCCATGCCAATTTTCTCGGTCAAGGTACTTAGTGCATACATTTCCCATCGAAAGAACTCGACATCTTCGTCGATACCCACGAAATGACTCTACATTTCCCGACACATGTTAAATAATTCCCGTAGTTTCCTCAACTTTGCCTTCGTTTGATGCCTGAGTGTTAGGCAATTAGTCCAACCTGCTTCGCTGCATCTCTGCACAAATTTTCCAAAGGAACTCGCCACGTTCTCCGCAATTTTTAGAACACTCCACATCCCGGATTTTCATAGTTTCTGGAACATTCCACGTCCTAGCCGCACCCTCAGTTTGTTGCTGCATTTGATGTTTTCCCTACCGAATTCTTGCAACGCAGCAACAAAGTCTGCAACCCGTCATCTATAGTATATTCACCCGAACTAATACCAATTCCTCGACACCTTTGTCCTAGCAGCATCATTGCAACCAGTTTTTCCTGTTTAGGGCAGTCTCCCACACGATGATGGACCTTGCAGATGAAACAACCATAAAACTTTTTCACCTCCATCAGAAAGTTTATACCATCTTTCTGCAAGTCACCTTTCTCATTTTTGCCTTCATTTTGCTACCTAAACGAAGCATCGCCACCCAACTTTAGTTCGACCAAAGCATCAGCAATAGCAATGGGCGTATATCCGTTACACCATGTCGACGCAATTCTACTTGCGCCCAAAGAGTTTATCCCGATCTGATGTGTTCTTGATGTCCGACATCAAAGAATTGAAATCCTTCACGTACCTTTGTACCGTGTCTCAAGTTTCGCAATGCTTCCTATGCAATCCACAATGTGTTGTAGGGAAAGATTTTTCGGCCTACCCATAGTTTCATTTTCCTACAACCGAGTTCTCACCATAATCTCGCATTTCCTAACAGATACATGCTCGTGATGTCCTCTTGATATTTTTTTGTAAACATGTGCAGCCTTGAAATACTGCACCATGTCCTAAAGAAAATTTACCGGCTCCTCGGCACTCCGGGTATCGTGAAACGATTTTGACTCGAACACCCTGGTTTTCGAAGTCACCATAGAATCTTTAGGAATTGGAGTGTCCCATTTTTGCAACGTAAATTCGCCTTCCAGCAGTCCAGACATGCAGTAACGCTTTCAGTCAGGGCCATTACGTTTCCCAACATGGACGAATTTTTTATTTGTTACAACAATGAAAATTTCGAAAACCTGCTTCATTTCGGCTAGATTCTGCTTCGTTTCCTCTACTTGAGCCACCAAAATGACGGCATCGTCTGACATCTGTGCACCCTTGAAATCTTCAAGCATCGCAACTCAATCTTTCAAATTTTGACTTGCAGACATCTGAAAATTTTCCCAACAAATTGCAGTATTTGGTTCGTTTTCCCCAAACAGAACAGTACTCTAATAGTATTTGTCACATGACTGGCTTCTGTTCCCTACAATGGCGCTTAGGTTTCTAGTCCCAATGATTACCTGTCAATGCCCTATTGGGTAAAAAATAAGAGAATTTTAGAGAAAGTAACAAATTTAAAAGACACCAAATTAAGGATGTGATTGTGCAAGGGTTAGTTTCTTTATAAATACTTTTTTATAAAGAACTTGTAGACGATTGATTCTACAATTGAGAAAATTGAATCGATCAGTCCACCAGCAATCTTGCAAAAAAAGTAAAACGAGGAAGAAATATCATAAAAGATCTTAAGAGGACATCGGTGTAGTGCAGCCGAAGACCTTCCTACTGTCAAGTCAGTAAAGTTTGTCAAGGATTATACGAATGCTAGGCGAAAAGAAAGAAGAAGTAACTTGGAGCAAAGTAGTTTTTTATATACATGAACGTAAGACTGACCACATAATTTATATTATTGAGATAACCGTCTAGGCAGGATTAGCGAGGATTCTGCAAGATTTTCTGATAGGTTGGAGCTGAACTCGATAAAATCTATTCGATTTAGCTGCCCAAGCTATTTACAGGTAAATCTTACTTGATCTGGTCAAATCATAGCGTGATTTATCTTGAAAATAAATTATCAGTGGTTTCGAATTGACACATGGGTCTTGGACCGTACATTTGGCCCGATCAACATAATGAAATGGGCCAAAGAAGTCGCATTTGTTACGTGGACCGTCTGTGAACCTTATTTTTTGACTTGGGCCGTTTGGCCTAGGAAAACCATTTTTACCACTACAGTTTGTCCCCCACTCTTTTATACAAGTTTCACTCGAATGAAATAGTAATTCGGGTTTAAGGCCGATCATACCATTGTTGAGGGAGCTCTTTGATCTTAGGACATATCATTTGATCATATAGTTTGGGGTGGTAGTAGAATTCATTATGGTGGTGGATGAAAATCATCTGACTATTAAAAATGTCATGGGATATTATCACGCGCTTCCCTAGCCATAAGATTTTACTGCGTGATCGGAAGTCATGCGACACTTGGAAGAATAAGATACTGCTTGTCGAGCTGCACGATTTTTTAATACTGATTTTTGCCTATAAGCCGTTTGGCTTTCAGTACCGAATGACTTGATAGCTATTCAAAATGACATGTGGCTTAGAAGCCACGTAACATGTTTTTCGACAAATTTCCGCAAGACTGATCGAGCCATACGATTTTTTAGTACAGATAGCTTGAAAGACATCCGATTTTCAAAATCATAAGGCTCGAAAATGGTTTTATTTCTAATTATGTAATTTTATTTATTCATATTATATAATCACAACATAGATATATTATATAAAATATACAATATAAATTATTTTTACTACAACACGGCGCCTTGTGGTTTCTGGAAACACTTGTCGTGTGGCAATAATGACCACTTTTGTGGCATGCATGCCACTTCCATGCAATTTTGCATGCATGCACCAACATTTCCACTCAACAGTGACACTGCCGAGTGGAAAGTAATTAATTTTAATTACAGTGACTGCCGAGTCTAGATTGTGTGACATGTCTTGCGTAGAGCATAATTAGCCAGTAAATATGCCCACTCAAAAATGAAAATTTTTCTATCCGTCTAGGTCATGCGACATGCTTCGTATAGAGTATTTGTTGGTCGATAAATAGGTCCACTTAAAAGGGAAAATTACCAATCCTTTTAGACCGTGCGACATGCCTTGTAGAGAGTATTAGTCAGTCGATAAATATGTTCATTCAAAAGGAAAAATTATTGATCTATCTAGATCGTGCGACATGTCTTGTAGAGAGTATTAGTAGGCTGATAAATATATTCACTCAAAAAGGAAAAATAACTATCCGTCTAGGCTGTGCGACATGTCTTGTAAAGAGTGTTAATCTGCCGATAAATATGTCTATTCGAAGGGTTGAGTACACACATTTGGTTGATGATTTGGAACAAATTTGTGAATTGATTTATCCAACTCGTTTAGAGTACCAATTCTCACAACTTAAAGCTTTATCATTCATTTCTCAAGTGACTTGGGTAGACTTCAAGGAGCCTCAAAGATTTTGGTGAGTTTCTCTTATTCATTCTTCAAGTTCATACCTTATTCTTGAGTGTTCTTCAAACATTTTTTCAAGTTCTTCAGTGGTTACATTGATTTTGATTCGGTGTTTCTAGAGTTTGATCCATCATAGATTGAGGTTAGAAGTGAATAGTTGTTTTATGAAAAATGAATTGGAGAGATTATTGTTATATTCTGTACACAATCTGACTGAACCTTTGCCGACCGGAGGCTAAAGTAGGTCTAGCAATCCGAACGAAAACTCCTTGCTAGACAATTATTCCATTTTGGATTGTGCACGGGCCAACACTAGCGGGGTTTGTTGGTGATCCGGGGATTTGCACATTTTATGTGATTGATCCAGAAAGTGTGGGTATTTATAGTGATCCGACCGATCCAGATCCTGGCGATGGCTATTCTAGACATAGTTTTTATGAATAGAGCCGTCCAAGCACTAGTGATATCTTGTTTACTAAGAATATACTGAGCAAGCTGATGGAGAATGACTTGATAAGGATTCAGGATGCCTATGGTATTCTAGCATCTGTTTAACTTTGTTTACCACAGTTGCATGAAAGAGTTTCATGGAATGTCCGAGGCTTGATGTTTTTCTATGAGTTGCCATTTAAAGATTGCTTTCGATTTTTGATTCCTCACATTGTTAGGATGGTGATAAAATATTTTGATATTGCATGCAATCAACTCATGCTGGTGATTGCTTTTGACTTTCCAAGTCTTGATTGTGTGGCATGATATCTCATTTTGTATGCTGGAGCTGCTGCAGGTTACTTTATAAGGAAGCATAATGGTGAGAAATGCCAATTTTCCTTAAATGTAAGGAAAAATACCGATCGATTAATAGTTGGGCTTTCCTTAGGAGATAAAGGTTGGAAAGGGTATTAATTCCTCATGTCGGGCTATTTGATTCGATAGGGAAATTACCGATTCCCTTCAGCGTGGTCACATAGTAAGTTTCGTAGATCGCTTACTTTCAACGTGCTTTACCGATTCAAGGTTCTTATTTCATTTTCTTGCAGGTTCAACACATGACCCGTCGAAGGCTTGTTTGTGAAAGAGCGAATTTCTAAGATCTTGGTGATACCCAAGGATCAAAGGGACTTCTAGTTTCTTCTATCTTCAGAGGTTCTTTCTTCTAGTGGCTTGTGAGATCATACTTCGGCAGAACTATGAGGTATTCCTTCCAATTTTCCAAGACATACAATCTCTATTATAATGGTAAGAGATGTATGGAAATTCTTGGTAGTGATTTTCCTTTCATCGGTCTGCTTAACTCGATTGAATGTGAGATTGTAGATCGAATCTTGTCAAGAGTTGTAGGATCTTCGCTCGACGCTTTGTAAAGGAGAAAGGCAAAAGAGAATTCTGAGAAGTTTTCTCATCTTACGACACTAGCTAAGCCTCTAGTCCAATTTGATGATTTCTTGAGCCAGATCGAGCTACCCGATGTTCTTTTCCCTTCGATCGGCAATTGTAGTCATCCAGTGCCATTATCGACATATGATGATTCGATCGTGCTTACCTTTCCCTCCGATTCATCTGCTTCTCTAATTCAGGTTGGTGGCGCTTGATGAAGGTCTATTATTTCTCGAAAACTGGACGCGCTATGAGCTACTTGGTCCAGTAAAGGAAATCGAGAACATTGTGGCTCATATTTTCTAGGTATATTAGTTTTTGTGTACTTTACTATGGACAACCCAATCAGTTGATGTGAAACTTATTTCGTTGATTCCAGGGTATGCAAGGCGCCATTTTAAAAGAAAACGAAGCTATTAGAGAGGCCAGAAAGGTGCGTTCATTGCATGATACAAATACTTCATTACGTAGAGAAGTCGAAAATTTGAGGGCTAGGAAGAAAGATGCTGACTTGGCTGCTAGAAATGCGATAGAGGAGCTAGCCGAGACTATTCATGAGAAGCTTGTGTTGGAGGAGGAGCTTGCAAACTTAAAGAAATCTTATGGGGCTCAGATTGCTTCTCTAGGATCGTCTAGAAAATTGCCGGCTAAAAGTTGAAATAGCAACTAGAGCATTTCTTATGAATTATTACAAGAAAAGTAAACATGTTAACTAGGATATGGAAAAAGCAATTGTCGATTATGCTAAATTGTGCCAGATGCTTGGTATGCTGAATATGGTGGAAAAGCAGCCCAAAGTTGAGGCTGCGTCTGACGAGGAAGTTGGGAATGCCGATGATGGGCAAGCTTAAATCCCTTTGGTAGCACATTTTCCAAGTGTGTTTCCCGACTGGCATTTTCTTTCGATCTTAGGTATCAGTATTTGTACAAGCATATTTGAACTTATGTCTTTCTAAATTATGTAATTAGTAGAACTATTGGGGTTGTGAGCTAGATTACCTAAAAAATTGATAAAATATCGAATTTCAGAATTTCATTCGAAGTACAATAAAATCATGCACAAATTTATGATCATAATATTCAAATAGAAATTGGACTTACTTCCCAATTTAAAAGATGAAAAAGACTTATAAATGTATTTTTACAAAGGATTCGATTAGTTCGATCTATTTGATTTGGTAGGTAATGTTATTGTTTGGCTTCAAGGCTATCCCAATTCAAAAGCAGATGAGTCTTCATTCGGATTGGTATGATGGTGATGGTAGGACCAAACTTGTCCAGATAGCTTGAAGGCAACTATGTGGTCTTTTTCATCGAGAAGGTTTGATAGAATCTACGTGGCCATTTTTATCGACCATCTTCTAGATTCCAAATAATTTTTGGTGCCTGTATGAAATCTTTATTCTCCACATTCTAGGCTTTCCATGTCCCCGTTGAAGAGGAAAGTCTTGATTTTTGATGAGTGATACGTTTTTCTATTTGATGAATCTCTAAGAGCAAAGACAAGTTAGGGTTGCCGATGGCATTTCTGTCATCGGCTCTCCAATGCTTAAATTAGTGTTGATCTTGATGGGGGTGAAAAATTTAAAAAGGAAATTACAAAATCATTAAGGAAATAATGATGATATCCCGTGATGGAAGGGTGGCATGCTTTGTTCGATTTCCTTTGGTCCGCCCGAAACTTTATTATTGATTCTCCTGAAAGAAGAGAAAGGTTAGGACCGTCAATGGCAGAAATACCATCTGCTCTCCGATGCCTAAGTTAGTACGAATTTTGAATTAAAATGAAAATACAAGAAATTAAAAGAGTTTTAAAAGACTTAGAAATAATATTTGCGATGATAGATGGCGTTCTAGCTATTGTTGATATCTCTGTTGTTCAGGGTGCGTACCTTGTAGACTCCTTGTCCAATGGCCTTCGTGATTAGGTATGGTCCTACCTAATTTGTTGAAAGCTTTCCTTTTGGTGTTCTGGAATACTCTTCGTAGCTCTCACTTGCCTTCTTTGAAGGTTCTGGTTTTTACTTGTTGGTTGAAGTGTTGGGCAATTTTTTGTTGATATGCGGCTGTACGAACCAATGCTCTTTCTTTTCGTTCATCCACCATATCTATCTCATGACACAATTCAACTTGATTCTTCACATCAGTTATCCATTTATACTGAAATTTTGGAGTACCTGTTTCTACTGATATGACCGCTTTTATGCCGTAAGCTAATGAGAATGGAGTTTTGGTGGTTGGTGTTCGAACGGTTGTGCGATAGAACCAAAGGACTCCAGGTAGTTCGTCTACCCATTTTTCCTTGGGTTCGGATAGTCTTTTATTTAACATTTTTATGATAGTCTTGTTGGAAGATTTGGATTGACCGTTGGCTTAGGGATACCGTGAGTGGAGAAGTTTAGCTTGATATTCCATTCTTTGCAAAAATTTTAAAACCCAGTGCTTATGAATTGTGACCCATTATCGGTGACTATTTCTTTTGGAACTCCAAACCTACATATTATATTTTTCTAGATATTGGATAACTTCGCAATCACGTACTTGTGAGAGTGCATGGCTTCAATACACTTAGTGAAATAGTCAGTGACTGCTAGCATGAAGACCTGTTGTCTTGGAGCAGTTGGAATTTTTTCAGCAATGTCCATCCCCCATTTCATGAAAGGTCAGGGTGAAAGAAAGAGGTTGAGTCGTTTTGGCTGGAGGTGGGAGACATTGGCTAATCACTAACATCGGTCACAATTTTTGACATGATTAAAAGATCGGCCAGCATTGTAGGCCAATAGTACCCTGTGATAAGTACATGGTGCGCCAAGCTTCGGGCTCCTGAGTGATTGCCATATTTTCCTTCGTGAAGTTCGGCTAGGACATATTCGACTCCAGCATTGCCGATGCATCGAAGATAGGGTCCATAAAAAGATCTTTTATACAGCTTACCATCTATAATACAAAATCTGCCAGCTTTAACCTTGGTTCGTCGAGCTTCATTCTTTTCTGGTAGCAATTCGTCATTTTTGAAGTATCTAACAATCGGTGTCATCCAAGCCTGCTTTTCCATTGAATAACAACTTTTTGTTCTTACTGGCTTTCGAATCGCTTGCCATTGCAAATAGGCCATCGGGATGACCTTGCTTTGTTTCGTATTCATAGCTGCTCCAACGCTGGTTAGCTCATCTGCTTGGATGTTTTCGATCTGTGGATCTTGAATGATTTGGAACTCATCAAACTTGCTATAGAGTTGTTTGACTAACTCTAGGTAAGATGTTATCTTTGTGTCTTTAGCTAGGAAGGTGCCTTGGATCTTGTTTACAATGAGCTGAGAATCACTACGGACATTTATTCGAGTGACTCCTACTTTCTTTGCCAAAATTAGTCTGATAATGAGTGCTTCGTATTTTACCTCATTGTTAGTTGCCTTAAATTCACATCTGATCGCCTTTTCTATCTGCTTTCATTCTGGTGATGTTAAGATGTTGTTGAGGCCTACACCATTGATGTTGCTTGACCCGTCCACCTAGAGCATCCATGTGCCATCATTGGTCCGTCTATCAAGCAAAGAAGTTCCTTTTGGGCTAGTATCTGAGAGTTAGGAGCGAAATCAACAATGAAATCTACAAGTACCTGAGATTTTATAGTAGTATGGAGTGCAAAGAAAATATCATATTCACTTAATTCGATGGCCCATTTGGTTAGTCATCCAGATAACTCAGGTTTGTGGAATATCTGCTTTAGTGGGAAGGATGTTACGACAACTATTGAATAGTTCTCGAAGGCCTTAGCTTTCGAGCTGCACTAACAAGTGACATAGGTAATTTTTCCAGTTGGCAATAGCGAGCCTCTGTATGTAGTGATGTCTTGCTGACATAGTAAATGGGGAGTTACTTTCCTTCTTTTTCACGAACCAAAAACTGCACTGACAGCCGTCTCCGATACCACCAAGTACATGTAGAGTTGTTCTGCATCTTTTGGTTTTGACAAGAGTGGTGATGAATTCAAGTATTGTTTGAGTTTCTAAAGAGCTTCTTCACATGCCAGAGTCTATTCAGAAGTTTTGTTTTTTCTCAATATGTTATAGAATTTTTGGTATTATTCGGAAGATCGAGAGATGAACATGTTAAGAGCTGCAAGTCTTCGAATAAGTCTTTGAACTTCCTTAATGTAAGTTGGAGATGGAATGTTAATGATTGATTGGATTTGATCCGGGTTTGCCTCGATTCCCCACTAGGTTACTAAGTAACCTAGGAACTTGCCAGATGATACTCCGAATGGGCACTTGAACGGATTTAGTTTCACGTTGTACTTCGTTAAAACTTCGAAGGATTGTTTCATGTCGTCTCTATGTTGCTTTGCAATCAAGGATTTTACCAAGATGTCGTCGATGTAGACTTCCATGGATTTTTCGAGTTGATCAGCGAACATATCATTCATTAGCCGTTGATATGTTATTCCAGTGTTTTTTTGAGCCCGAACATCATGAACTTGTAGCAGAATGTTCCTTACTCTGTCACGAAAGCAGTTTTCTCTTGGTCAGTTGGGTCCATCAGAATCTGGTTGTAATCGAAAACGGCATCCATAAAGCTTAGAAGCTCATATCCAGTGTCGAGTTGACCATCATGTCGAAATGTGGAAGTGGAAAGCTATCATTTGGAAATGCCTTGTCCAAGTGTCAAGGACTGCAGCTTTGCTTAAGCCCCTTGACCCCATCGTAGCCGTAGTTTGCCCAGTTTCGGCCACATATTGTAAATATTAGACTAGTTTGAGTTGTAATTTCCTTTTCATTGTAATATTTTATTTCAATTGTAAAATAGCTAGAAAATAGGAAAAGTTTAGTATGATTATTCGGTATGTAAACGTCTACTCATGGCACTTGAGTT
>CAIGRN010052446.1:0-17453 GCA_903798345.1 Fraxinus anomala
TAACATTCTGAGCCCCTATTTGAGCCACATTATTTTTTTCATTCTCATTTTTCTACTCATTTCCAATCACACATTCTTCAATAAAATAATATTTTTCATCACATCAATAACTTTTCTTTCTTTTTCAACTACACATTCTCCATCAATCTACTATTTCAAAATACATTCTTCCAAAATAATGTGGGTCAAACACACACTGAGTTAGAAAATAAAAGCTCTAAGAAGTGATAGATGAGGTGAGTACTTTTCTAGTGATTTTAATTCATTTCGTGAACAATAAGGCACAATTTATCAATATTCTGCATTTAGGACACCCGAACAAAATGATTTGGCAGAAAGAAAAAATAGAACCTTAGTTGAAATAATAAATGACATGTTAATTTATGTTAAGTTGCCATTTAATTTATGGGGTGAAGCATTGTTGAGTGCATATACAATACTAAATAGGATTCCTTTTAAATTTACAAAGGCTTCTCCTTATGAATTGTGGAAATGAAGAAAACCTAACATTGGATACTTCAAGAGCATTAAATGTGCCTTTATTGAATATGCTAGTAATAGCAAATCATATAGACTTAAATTTGGAGACCAACGTGATTATTGAATCCAATGACGTGGGGTTCTTTGATAATTCACTATTTTCGGATAATGAATTATGAGAAACTCATAGAGAGATTCCTAACTCTAGTAGAACATAAGATGAAATATTTTTTAAAGATGTTAACGAATCTAGTGAACCTCGAAGGAGTAAAAGAACTAGAATTGAGAAGTCTTTATGTCCGGATGAAATTGAATCTTAACTTATTTTGTTTTACCTAGTAAAAGGAAATGAAAAGAATGTTGCAAGAACAATTTCTTTAGTTCTACAAGTGAAAATCGATTCTAAAACTTATAAAGAAGCTATGAATTCTCGTGATAGTATTTTTTCGAAAGATGTAATTAAAGATAAAATGTATTCAATTATATCAAACAATACTTGGGAACTTGTCGACTTACTACTCGGATCCAAACCTATTGGATGTAAATGGGTATTTAGGAGAAAATATAATGTGGATGGTTCTCTTAATACCTTTAAAGGTAGATTATAGCTAAAGGTTATCGACAAAAAGAAAGAATAGATTATTTTGATACTTATGCACCGATAGCTAGAATAACATTTGGTAGGATATTATTTGCATTAGTTTTTATACATGACTTGCATGTTAATCAAATGGATATTTATATGGAACAACTTGAAGAGATTGCTCTACTAGGAAATGAACATAAATTATGCAAGTTAGTAAAATCATTATATGATTTAAAGCTTTTTGTACTTCATTTTGTTATTTGGTTAGTTGTTATCTCAATCAGATAAGGATTTCAGTAGTTGTTTGGATCAAAATCAAAAGCTCAACATAATTGCATAGTCTGGGACGCACCTTGCTTCTCCCAAATTTTCCAGAGAAACCTGCACATAAATCTACCTAATGTTCATTTGCATCCACTTGAAGTCCTCCTAGTTGATAACTCTGATGTTGTTTGTGGTAATCCACCCGGTGGTGCTATGAATTCCATCAACAAGAATGAAGATATGGAGGTGGAAGTCCATCCCGATGAAGAACCTGATGTAAGAATATATTTGTTGTTTTCAAGTTCTAGTTCGATTGTTACTACTTTTTTATTCAACAAATACTCACCAACAATGGCAATCCACAACAATTGGACCACTACTACCAAGCATCACCACCCACTATTCACCACTAGCACCGCAGTAAATAGAGATCAATTTGGAAAAAGTGTACGAAATCTTGAATCATGCTTTTTTGTACATCGCTAGTAAAATTTAGACCGAGTCAAATCGACCATTGTTCAGTATTGAGAGAATGGTAATTAGCACATAACGTCCCCACACTATTACTGTGGAAAACGTCATTATCTTTCATTTTTTGACATTTTCACCCTTATTTTCACGTTTCATTACTCAAAAGGTAATTTTCATCAATTTTCTTAATTAAAATTTATGAAATGACGAATATGTTGACCCCGAGAAAGTGACATTTACATGGACAATAATAGTGAAAATGACCTTTCATTTTTTGAAATTTTCACCCTTACGTGGACAATAATAATGACGTTTACGTGGACAATAATAGTGAAAACGTCATTACCTTTCATTTTTTGACATTTTGACATTTCATTATGCAGAAGGTCATTTTCATCAATTTTCTTAATTAAAATTTATGAAATGACGAATTTGTTGACCTCGAGAAATGTGACGTTTACGTGGACAATATGCATCGGGCCTACTCACACGAACTCAAGCAAATTTCGACGCGTTTTGATCGGAACACCGGTGAGAAATGGAACGAATTGTGAATGCGAGAGATGCTTTACGGCGGGCGACAAAGGTATTCAAGTTCCAATGAGTGAAACAAGGGTAATTGCACTAACAATAATCACCAATCGAATACTCATGTAGACCAACTAAAAGATCACACTCCAAATATAGGGAGAGGCAAGAGTGTATATTGGGAGTTTCCAAAGTAATTTTTATTATCAAGAGTTCAAGAATCTAATTTTTGAATCCTTTTTTAATTACAAAGTTGTTCTATTTATAGTGCCTTGACCGATATGGTGTCCATTGGATTAGATCCACGTGACCTCATTTCCTTGACTAAGGCTTCATATCAGTCTATCGTACAATTAATACATTGACAATTGGTCAGCTGCCATATACAATAGGCTGACACATCTAACATTCTTTATTACAAACGTTATATCAATCACTTCTAACGATTGCCTAAGTGTCTTATACGAGACAACTTCAGCTTCAAGTGAATTGAGGGCCTCAGTTGGATGAAGCTTTGTGTTGGTTTTCTAAGTGAAGGGCTTCGACCTCTTCCATTTCTTCACGAAGCACCTCGAATTATGCGCTTCAGAGTGCTTCGGAGTGAAGGCTTCGGTAATATGACTTTACATTTGACTAGTTAGGTCTTTATTGACTTTCCTGTCTACGTGGATGATTACGCCCAAAGAATAACGCGGTAATTATTGCATAGGTTCGGGTGTTGATTTCACATGGAGATAGTAAATATATTTAAAGGATCGAAAAGTGTATGTTCTTTTAAAATCTCAAAATTTGTTTGTTCGAATGAAATTAAGATCGAGTTTGAAATATTGAAAGAATGTATTTGTTGGAATGAAGTTAAAATAAAGTTTGAAAGAGTGAAGCTTTGGAATTTTCTCAGTTGGATTGGATCATTCAATATCAATGATTTATTTTTTATAACGCAATTAAAGATGTTCAACCTAGTTTCTCTAATCGAAAAATATGTCATTTAAACCCATTTATTCAATTGTAATTCTAACGGTTAATCCTCCGTTATAGAGTGCACACTTTTGTTTATTAAAATCAGATTAAAAAACCATATACTCAAGCATAAAGTAGTAATGAATCACATTATAAACATAAACAAATGAGATTAAAGCCTAAACAAATACTTCAATCATCCGATAGAAAAATCGTGATTGATTCTATGAAAAATTTAATAAAAGTTAAGTCGATCTCAAAACAACTTTATGAAAAGGAAGTCTTAACCATTGAATTGTTTAAAACATGAAAATCAAAATTAATGAATCAAAAAGTGTTAAAATCACCGAATCCAATTGAGTCTTTTCCTAACTTCACCAATATTTTTAGCTCTCCATGAAATTGTTAATCATCTCGACTTGTTTTTTCGCCTTGATTTCTTCTCCAAAACTTTTATTCATCTCTTCTCCTCCGTTTTGGACGGCTCCAGGGTTTAACACACGTGCCCTATATGTTGTTTCTTTAAGTGTTCCAATCGTAAAAGGAAACTAGAAAAATCGCTTCAAAACACCAACTATGCGACCACATAGTTAAACTCCTCGCGGTTGCATAGAAGAGTTGAACGTGGTACTAGAAATATCTGAAGTAGCTCATGCGACCACATAGGAATATTGCTATGCAACCGCATAGCTTAGTGCATTTCTCAATTGTTGTGTTTTGGTTCTCGAACTCATTTTCTCGTTTTGTGACCTCTTTTCCCCACTTCTTCTTCTTCCAATGCTTAATTTCTTAGCTCAATTTGACCTCGACATCTTCGCATCTTCATTTCCTCTTCCCGTTCATCTTTTGATTATTTGCATCTTGGTCCCTGAACTTTGATTTTCCTTCATTTTGGTCATTTTTCACTTATTTTCGCTACATTTATCACGTTGTCTTACAAAACCTAAATTATATAGAATTAAGTTATATTCCAACATATTAATCAACAATTGTCCATGTTGTGGTAGTAAAATAAGTGTGTAAAAACGTACTTATCAATGGACTACTACGTGTCACCTTGATTTGGGCCTCGATGGCTACGCGTAACAGAATATACTATTCTCTTTAAATAAAACAAAAAGAAAAAAAAAATTAATTACAACTATACTTTCAAATTTTTTCTAAAAAACTCAAACGAGTCCCAAATAAATTATTAAAAGAGTAATTAACACATAAAGTCCTTATCTTTCACTATTATAGCGGAAAACGTCTCAACCTTTTTTTTTTTGGCATCTTCACCATTAATTACACATTTGATTGTTCAAACCATCATTTCTATACATTTTCATTTAAATTCAGAATAAAAGGTAGTTAACTGATGAATATTCCTCATATTTAAATAAATAAAAAAAGAAAATTAAATAATTTTTTAAAATTTTTAATGCTTTAATAATTTATTTGAGACTCATTTGAATTTTTTAAAATTTTAATAAATTTAATTGGGACTTGTTCGCACTTTAAAAAAAAAACTAATTTCTAATAATTTATTTGGTGCTCGTTTGTATTTTATAAAAAATTTGGGAATATGGTTGCAATTAATTTTTTAGTTTTTTATTTAAATGGAGGGTATATTAGTCATTTCACAATTTTTTATTGAGAAATTGGATAAAAATGGATAGAAATGATGGTTTGCGCAATTATAAGTGTAATTAAAGGTGAAAATATTATAAAAGAAAGGTAAGACGTTTTTCGTAATAATAGTGAAATGTATGAATATTATTTGCTAATTATCTTTTTAATAATTTATTTGTGACTCATTTGAGCTTTTAAAAATAAAATTAGGACTATGATTACAATTAAATTTTTCTTTTTCTTTTTACTTTATTTAAAGAGAATGGTACATTCATCATTTTCACAAT
Organism: Fraxinus anomala; assembly: GCA_903798345.1. NCBI lineage: Eukaryota > Viridiplantae > Streptophyta > Magnoliopsida > Lamiales > Oleaceae > Fraxinus > Fraxinus anomala. Next base: position 5,188 of record CAIGRN010052446.1, read on the forward strand.
TTTTAATTGAGAAAATAGATAAAAACGACATTTTGCGCAATGAAAAGTGAAAATAAAGGTGAAATTGTCCAAAAATGAAAGGTAAAAACGTTCTCTACAATGATAATGAAAGGGTGAAGATGTTATGCGCTAATCACCCATTGTGTTAATACAAGATATGAAGAAGATTTTTTGTTTTTTGAAAAGCCTTTTTCTTCAAAGTCAAAAATGAGAAAAAATGAAAATATTCTTCTTCTTTTTTACAATTGACAGATATCTGTTTCATCTTTTATTTAAAATAACATTTCAATCAAAAGTTTTACCTTTTGGTGAAATTGATTCCCAACTCAACCTTTAAAGTTAGGGACATCAACGGAGCAAGGCAGCCCTTCGCATTAGGAATTTTTTAAAGGTTGGCAATGACTAAAATATCCTCATTTCGTACCAAAATATTCATTTTGTTCAATATTATGTTTTATTTTTTTAATATAATTTAAATTTAAAATATAAATTATATAAAAAATAAGAGTTGAAGTAAGAATCATGTTCTCTGTCCCTATCTCGATTCTCAACTAATCGGAGATTCCAGAGGGATGGAGGAGTGTTCGGACATTTTCATCCCTACTATCAACTTGAAGTTAATGTGAACATCACATGCACATTTTTTTTCTAAAGTTCTAAAATCGTGTACATGAATAAACATTTTAGACATAAATTTGCAAATTTCTCTAAAATGAAATTCTTACTCTATAAACAGAAGAAAATATTAAATTATTTCAAAATAAATAAAATAAGCTATGGACTTAAATGTTAAATTATCAATTAATTACAAGTCTAAAAAAATTAAACTGGCTAGTTTGAGTTTCTACTTGGTGGGCCAAGAGCTTCGATGGTAGCAAATAGGATTTGGACCACACAAGCAGTGAGAAAGAGAGGGAGAGAGATAAGAGAGGTGTTGTAAACCTTATGCGCAAGATAGAGAACTGGCGCCAACACGTCACGTGCCCATCACACGTGCGATAGTACACGTGGCAGCTTTATTCACGCAATCTACGAAATTAAAATGGCCGTTTTCATTTTGAGCCGATTAAAAAAAATAATAATAATAAAAAATCCCAATTTGCACATATTTTCACAATCTACACTTTACAAATACATAATTCTCACGTTTACAGACTCCTCAGGTATATGTATGAATATATACCCACACAGAGATAGAGAGAAGACGGAATCCAATATCTGTATTGTAGAGAGAGAAAAAACGTGAAACTGAAATCGGAGCAAAATATCGCGACTGGCCTGTTGTTAATTTGTACAGATTCTTCTTCTTCTTTTTAATCTGCGCCAAATCTTATCCCGGTGATTTATACGGCAGAGGTTGTGTATTTTCCGATCCTAATTTTTAGTGTAATTTTATTAAATTTATGTACTCTATATTTTGTTAATTCTATTGCGATTTTTAATTTATTAAATAATTAATTTAGGAAGTGTGGAGAATCTGGAGATAGAATTAATTAATAATTATATTTGTGCATTTGGCCTATTTATTGCCTATATATGTGTGATTTTATGTGATTGAAATCACTGTGGATATTGATGATTGATTGGTCTTGGATAGTTGGCGATGAGCCGATGACCAGACACAAAGAGCGAACACTTGAGAGAACCTTTACAATGTGATTCCTGCTTTGCCTCAGCCCGAGGCATGTGATTTCTTTTCCATTTTATGTTATTTTTGCCAATTTAGGATTGAGTTAGTTTTTGCAATTTTTTTGTTTTGACCTGTTTGCATTTCGTGCATCTTCAATTAGCTTTGGGTTTCAGTTTAAGCTTGATTTTTGTTAAACTTACAAGTATACATGATTTATTTTAAAATTTTGCTTGTTCCTCGTAATTGTTATTTTGTTTTTACTTTTCTAAACCTTGGGAATGTTTTGTTTGTGAAGGCAAGTTCTCTAGTTGTTCTATATAAATAAATACCATTAGGTTTGGGTTTCTTCATATCAAGATACATTTAGAAAGATAGATTAACTCTTTTGCTGATAATTTGTACCAGACGATACAGTTAGAGATTCAACTGATGTGTGTGCATCAAAATTTGTCCATGTTAGTTTTCTGTCACATGACTTACGATGCTTTCAGATTACTCCAGTCTTAAGTGGTAGCTGTAGGATGCAAGGGCCCGCTGATGAAGCAGATTATGGCTTGCAGCTCGATATGGTGAGATAGATATCCGGGTAATTACATGCTGCGTATCTTACTCTTTCATCTCTACCTCCCCCTCCCCCCCACCCCCCCACCCAAGTTTCTTTAGATTGATTGGTGGGTTGATGGTATAAAATAGAGATTTGAGGTTTTGAGTGATAAGAAAAATCTATTTGTGTCGTTTCTTTCAATGAAAATAATGAGGGAAAATAGTTTGGAGTAATTAGGTCTTTTACTTGCCTGGTTCAAACCAGATGCTGAATAAATATTATGAACAATAAAGTTCTTTTAACTATGGAAAATAGCAAATTATCAAGTATTTAGGCATCTGGGAATATAGGAAAAGAAGAATAAAACCTTTTTCTTTTTCAAAGGACTACTAGGGACTGTTTAAATTATCTCATAATGCGCAACCTCTCTTTTGAAGTTGGGTTTAAGCTATCTTGGATCTTTTACCCCCGCGATTTCTTTCTTCTGGTTATTATAACTAAAACCTTGCTCATGGATCATTTATGATGACTTGTACATCTGTTTTTTTGTTCTTTTTCTATTAATGTTGCTTTATTCCACATTGAAAATTTCTCCCATTCATGAAACTTTGATCAAATTTTATATTTTTTTGCCTCTTATTTTATGAAGTTCACATTTCTTTCTTATGTTTGAAGAAGCAAAGTTTGGTGGAAGTAAATGGCTTTGCTGCTGGAAAGCAAGAATAACGTTTGAGACCTAGCGATCAATTGTTGCAATAGTTTTCTGAGTTATGATCTTTAAAAGATAGTTGCGTCAAGCCAATAACACGTCCCCGAAATTCTTTTGGTTTCCTATCTCAAGACATATATTAACTTTTCATTTGCACGGGGTTTGCACCAGTCCTATAGCTTGTGCCATATACCCTGGGATAGTTGTGTTGCATATTCAGTTTGAAGGATCACTCTGGTCATCTTTTGTTGTCATCATGTATGCTGTTTTTTGGCCCGCACTTGTATTTTGTCTATTTATTTTTTGTTTTCTGGTTGAGTATGAAAGAAATGACACTGTGATCTTGTTCTTACGATAATGATAGTCATTCTGCAGGTCCTATAGTCTAGGCACTTAGACATAATGAAAATGGAAAAATCAATGTTCTACCCGTTAATTTACTGTTTTCTTGGTTTGCGCTCAAACTTGGCAACCAAGGTTTTAGATTGTACTACATTTTTTTCCTGCTGCTTAAAAGCATTGATACTCAAGCCTTTGATGTTTCTTTAACCGACAAAAGTTATCAATAGTCATATACTTCTTTTTATTGGCACCTTATTTCTTTTGTACTTAATTTTTGGTATTTGCTTAGGTATCTCAATCGGATAAGGATTGCACTAGTTGTTCTGAAAAAAGTCAAAAGGTCAACATAAGGACAAATTCTGGAACGTGTAACGTGTGCTCTGCACCTTGCTCCTCCTGTTTTCATAATTATCAGGTCATGATGGGTACAAAGACCGATAATTTTTCTGGTGAAACCTGGACAGTAAATGCTGTGACTGACCAGGGCATCCGATTTGAAATTGGACAGAACAGTGAGACCAGCAATGTAGTAGGCATAAATTCAACTTCTGATTCTTTCTCTGAAAATGTAGTAGTTAAATCGACCTTGAGGACTTCTGATGCTTCAGAAGATACTGTGATGCTTTCGCACTGTGATGGAATGAAATTTCTAGAAGGGCATGATGATAATTTGTCATGTATAAATTCAGCTAATGAGTCAAAAGTGTTAACAAATGGTGTCCGAAATGGAGATGGGTCAAATCTACCCTGTTCATCCACTTGTAGTCCAGTTGAGAAATCTGAATATACAATTGGTTATCAGACTTCATCTCAGCGCATGGATAAATGTGATATTGAAGATAGTATGATACAGACTAGTAGGCAGAGAAAGGTTTGTGGAGAATTCTCTGACAAGGTGCCCTCTAGTAGCTCACCAACTGGCCCGTCTTCACAAAATTTAAGCTTGATGGAAATTCCCCTAAGAAGCACTTATGATTCTTCTGAGTTGGAGAAGGTAGAGAACACGCTTTTACAAGCTTCCAATGGAAAATCTCTCTCTGATGATCCAAATCTGATGGACTTGGTAGAAAATTTGCGTTCTCTTCCTCAGGGGACACAGTTGGAGTTCTCACACGATCAATTGAATTCGATGTCATTGAAAGAGGTAGTATCTGATGTTATTTGTGATAATCCACCTGGTGGTACTGTAAATTCTATGAAGAAGAATGAAGATATGGTGGAAGTCCAGCCTTTAAATGTGAGCGAAGACTCTGATATGGAAGAACAGGATGTAAGTAAGAATTTTTCCTTGCTTCTTTTAAAAGATTTATTCTCTTAGTTCGATTTTTTATTTATTTTTCATGCTAGTGAAATTGTTATCTAGGATGTGTTTATGCTAACTTGTTTCTTGTCTTGGTTTCTCTTATGAATGGGAACTGCAGATTCTCATTCAATACACAGACACGTAATAAACATAAATCATGTTTGATGTACAGAGGTTCCTTTTAGCCAATCAAGAATGTAGCATCTTTTGTAACAAACATTATTGATGTTCATTGAAGATTGTGATGATCCGATTTGTTGCTACCAGAATGATAGCAAGACTTGTGGATCCATTTATGGATAAAACTAGATTTACACAAGAACTTGATAAAATCACTTCATTGTTTAAATAGTCCTGTGATTAAAGGTACTGACTTTGGCAGGAAGAACTAGTAGATTGGGCTTAACGGATTCGGAAACCTATTTTAATTGGGTTGCAGATCTCCCTTCCTCCGCCTCTACACCCCCGGCTCCCCAACCAAGATGGCTTTTTTTGCATTTGTTGTGGCTCTTTTATGTGGATTTTTTATGTTGCTGTTTTTCAGTAGTTCAGATTTACTTCATTTATAAATTCTTTCTGAATTTATCTCTGATCAAGTCTTCGGTTGGAAATAGGTCAAAGTTTGCGATATCTGTGGGGATGCAGGTCGAGAGGATTTGCTCGCTGTCTGTTCTCGGTGTAGCGATGGGGCAGAACATACGTAAGATTATATCTTTACTCTTATCTGTACAATATTATCCTGTCTTTCTGCATTGTACATTGACATTAACCGGTTTATCTCGTCTCAGTTATTGCATGGAAGAAATGGTGACTAAAGTCCCAGAAGGTAACTGGCTCTGTGAAGAATGCAAGGTCGAGGAGCAAATGAGTAATCAGAGGCAAGATAAAATTGGAAGGATAGATGGGAATGAAAAAAACAACTCCTGTGGTCAATCAAGTAGTGAAAATTTAATTAGTTTTGATGTTGAGGGGAACAGAACAAAATGTTGTTCAAATATGAGAACTTGCAGCAAACGGCCTAGGGACGATAATGAAGTTTCTTCTATGGCAAAAAAGCCTGCCATCGAATCAATCATGGGGTCGCCAAGAAACTCCAATTCTAGCAAAACAGCTGCTCTTTCACGTGAGAGTTCATTGAAGAACTTAGATGAGGGGAGAATGCAGCCCATATATCACTCTTCTTCTGCCACACTGCAAGTTAATGATACTCCAGAATCAGCATGCGCTGCTCCAGATCCACGAATACAGACATCTCGAGGTTACAATATCTGATATTTTTGTATCTTGTCACAGGCTCATAAATATACTTGAAGATTTTTATTTTATTTTTCTCCAAGGCAATGAAAGCTGCTCCTATAATTTTAGTTTTAATTTCCATGGTGCAATGCAGGTACGTTTTTGAAGTCTCATTCATTCAATTTTTTGAATTCAAAACCAAAGGTCAAGCTCGTAGATCAAGTTGCTCTTCAGAGGTCAGTAAGAGAACCTGCCTCTGTTCATCTGAAGGAGGGTGCTGTCAAATCTATTGGAAAATCTATGTCCTTTAAATCTCCGAATTCAGGCCGTTCTGAATCAAAAGTGAAGATGATATCCCCTAGAGTAACCGACGTCCAGGATATGAAACAGAGAAAAGAAAGAAGCTCATTTGAAAGAAAGAGCTCTTTCAAATCGGAACGTCCATTGATTAGTTCAACAATGGCTAGGCCTACCATTTCTACATCTAACAATGAAAAGAAACTGGGATCTCTGAGTGGATCTTCTTCTCTCGCGAAACGCCAAGAAACAAAGGCTGCACAACCTGACAATAAATCAAAGGGGTTATTGAAATCATCCAGTCTTGTAGCCCGAAGGAGTTCAGATTCACCTTTTTCTTCAGGTATAATTTGATTCATGTCCTGATTTGGCTCTTCATATTGTTTTTTTGTCCTTTTATGTTGCTTCAAATGCTTTCATAATTTATGTAACCAGGTGAATTTAAGAGACCCTCGTCGTACGTGCATAGTACTACAGGAGTTTCATCTGCCAATGTAGTTGGCAATTTTGAACAGAAACTTAACCAGATTGTCTCAGAGGAGGACTCCTCATCGTGTGCTGGTGTTACCGAGAGACCGCCTTGTAACACTAATGAAGGCCTACATGATGGATTGCTTCAGCCGAGGGAAGCAACAAATTCTGGTGAGCAAACAAGGGAGCATTCTGGGAATCGCTTGTGGCAGGGTAATATTAATGGTGGAAGGGCTATTTTGTGTAAAAAATGTAAAGAATTTGGACATGTGGCACAATCTTGCACAGCTGATGATCCTCAATTTTCTGCTGTTAGTCCAACTGTAAAATATTCTGGGGGCGAAAATGATACTCTAAAAGTGGCTATTGAGGCTGCTTTGCTTAGAAAGTCCGGAGTTCACCATAAACATAGAGCTTGGGGCCAATCTGATGACTCATCTGTTTCGAGCATGAAATCTGAAATAGATTGTCGAGATCAGTTATCAAGTTCTGGTGGCAAGAGAAATTTGTCCTCTGCTGCAGAGATTATTGAGAGGCATACAGTACCCAGCGGTTTGACTGACGACTCTGTTAAACAAGAAACTTGTGACACATCAAAGCAGTCCACATTGCTTCCTGTTGAGGTTCTGTCTTCCGGAGGAGGAGAGTCAGTGCCAATTGTTCCATTGGATGGGAAGTCTTCCTTACGAGGCACATCCACTTCCGCAGCAGTTCCTATTTACTTGAAATCTTTAGCTATTCCCGAGCATGAGTACATATGGCAGTATGATAACTTACTTATCCACACCAATTCTATGTTTGAATAATATCTGCTTTGTGGTTTTTCTGGACTCACCTCTGGATGTTCTTTTGTCGTCGAACTAGTCTGTACTTACACGTGTTCCTTGAATGCAGAGGAAGTTTTGAGGTTTTTAGAAGTGGTAAGATCCTTGACTTACGGGAAGGAATCCAAGCCCATTTGTCGACGTGTGCATCACCTAAAGTTATTGAATCAGTAAACAAGTTTAACCACAAAATCATCCTAAATGAAGTGCCTCGTTTAAGCACATGGCCTGTACAGTTTCAGGAATTTGGTGTTAGAGAAGATAACATAGCACTCTTCTTTTTTGCCAAAGATTGTGAGAGGTAGCAATTTAGCCTTCATGTTTTTTCCATCAATTTTTTCAAATTATTTTTCTGCATCATCATTATCATTTTTCTCCGATTTAGTTTCTCTATTTCCATTGCTACAGCTATGAGAAGAGCTACAAAATTTTGCTGGAGAGCATGATGAAGAATGACCTTGCTCTAAAGGCGAATCTTAATGGTGTAGAACTCTTGATTTTTCCATCTAACCAGCTTCCTGAGAATTCTCAGCGTAAGCAAACAACATGAATATTTCTTGTACAGAATTTCTTTGTCCAAGAATTCGTAAAATTTCTCTCATTTGATGCATATGGTAAAGGCATTTTGTGATGCCCAATAAAAGCTATTGCATCTCATGCCCTTGAAAATTGACTGCGATGAATAAAGTTCATGCATTGCATTCTGGGGGCTTGCCTAGGTGAAAACTTTCAATAGGATGTCAGATGAAGTTATTGCTGCTTGGTAAAACTGAGTGTCCATGCTGGTGGGACCTCAGCCAACTTGAACAGAACCTTTTTGGGCAGCTTGCCTGCTGTGAAACTCGTTTATTATTATATCAAATGGAAGGTGACACTGCTAGGTAAAATTGGGCATGGCCATGTAGGTCAGACCTCAACCAACACAAAGGTTGCCGCTCTCGGGGCACTACATTAATTTTGCTTCTCCTCCATTTTTATATTCTTTTTTCGTTTCAGAAGATCTTTGTTTATTTTTTCTCTAGGTGGAGATGTGTTCCAGTATCATTAAACAAAGAATTCTCAACTTCAGGGTCTTTAGCTGGTTCTATTTTGTGCTCTAATTTATAAGCAAGCTAATTAATAAAATTGCCATTCTTATTCTATTAAAGCTACTCCTTATTTGCAAGCAACCCTACAATTTTCTTGCCATAATTTACGTGCAGGCTGGAATATGCTATTCTTTTTATGGGGCGTGTTCAGAGGAAAGAACGAGAATTGCTCACAACGTCTGCCTGAATCCTCAACGCAGTTTTGTACACCTCCAGATATTCCCCCAGATATAATGTCCTTGCCTGAGAACACATGCTCACTTGGGCCTGTAGCCAAGGTTTTGTCTGTATGTGATGATGTAGCCCCATCACTGGAGGTGTCTGCTTCTGGAAAATTATGGAGTTATTTGTCTTCTAAAGTAGTAAAGGGAGATTTTGGTACCAAAGTACTTTCTGCGGATCAGCTGGATGATAGACTAGATTCCATTTCCTTGTCTACCGAACGAAGTACGAGTGCAAAATTGTGCCACGAAATGAGTGGTACTTGCCTGGTATTGGCTATTCTTTTTGACATGTGCATAAATTTTATCGACTTTTATCAACCACAGATTTCATCGACTTCTAATAATCTGATTTTAGCTACACCAAACAGGGGCTATATAGTGCTTTGCTATCTTTTAGTTTCTTGTCTATATGTATCTATACTATGGCGAGTTCAGGAATCAGATGATTGTCAACAAGTTCCCGCCGTCCATATATCAAATTAGTTAGTTTCTTATTCATATTCTTTTAATTTTCACTTACCTTTCTTGGGTTTTTATTGCCTTTTCATTTCGGTGCAAGTTTTACCACCTTTTCAGTGAGATCCTGTAGTTTTAGCATGTTGGATTGTGATTTCACCGGCATGCAAACTGGTGTCTTATCTCTCTATGAACCAGAGTTCCTAGTAGAACTTCCAAGACATTTGAAATAAGTGTAGTTCTGAGCTTGGTACTTATGTTAAGACAGAGAGGGACTTCCACTTTTTTCATAAAACGTGTTTAATCTGTACTTCTGAACATCTTTATCAGCATCTTCATAAGATGACGATGGGTTTTCTGAGCTTGCCATTACACTAGTTGCATTATTAGTTCAATGATGATGATGGGTTTTGATCTTCTCCTATGCCTCCTTTCTGATGTGCTTTTTGTACTGACGTTCCATCATGTAAAATTCAACATCTGACAATAGAACACACACGTTGAGAGTGTATGCTATCCTGAATAGATGTTGCCGTATTTCTTCTTCTGTGACCAAGGCTTGGACTTCATGTCATATTCTCATTTAGCCCCTGTTTGGCCCCCATTTTGGGGTGTTGAAAATTTTTGGAATAGTAATTGATGGAAGAATGTGTGGTAGAAAAGTAATGAAAAGTTTTAGATTTGTGTATAATATTATTTTATTTGATAAATGTGTGGTTGAGGTGAAGAGAAAGAAAAAATTAATGTAATGTAATGGAAAAAAATGGGGGCCAAACGGGGGCTTAATTTTCTTGTCACATAATTTTGAAATGATATTTGCTAATTAATGCTTTGTCTGTCTTTGCACCTTTTCCATCTTTCTTCTTCTTCTGTGACCAAGGCTTGCATGTTTATAAGAACTATTGCATTTTCTGCTTTCGAATTTTCTGGCTGTATTTGGTAATTTCTTGTTATATTGATGTCCTGATCTTTTTGTGGCTTGATTTCCCTGAAGGCGTTATTCTGCTGAAATCATTGTAGCATTTGATATCCACGTACATATTTTTGGCCTGTAGGAAGGAGATACTGATTCTATCTTCACACCTGAGGCGGAATCCCAGGTGTTTCTTCAGATGACGGGATGTGCTAATGGTTCTACGAGGGAACAAATACTAATGCAGTTAGATGCTGCATCTGATAGACGACAGCCATCACACTATTTTGATAAATCTCCTGTTGGCACCAATTTTATGGCTCCTGGTGATAGCACGGGTGAGGGGATTATATTGGATAAGATGAATAGCACTAAAGATCAAGTGAAATTCAGTATGAATTCAGATAAAGAAGCTTCTTTGGAGGAAAATCTGGGCAACAGAGACCTAGACATTAAGGAGGGCAACGGATGGCTTTTGAAACACAGTGAACATCTGCCTGATGATTCTAAAGACGTGGTGCCGAGAACAATTTATACTGGCACCAGTCGAGCAGTGCTCAGGAACAATAGTTCTGATGTAGTGCTTGCAAAGGTAAGTATAGACAGAAAAGAATACTGATTTGGGTAGCTTGGGTGCATGTGATGATCAAACTAATTCTTGTATTGATGGTTTTGCTGTACAGGAGAATGGATATGGTGAAGGTTCCAATGAGAGTGTCATTCCTGAAAGGTACTTCTTCCCTGTTTATCCACATAGTGTGAATGGCTTGGGTTTCGTTAATAAATCCATGCCCTGGAAAATTCATCCGGAAGTAGAGGACGGGCTTCATGATAAAGTGCCGGATCTTGAGCTTGCACTAGGAGCGGAAAGAAAACCATTGCCTCATGGCATACCACCCTTTTTGGTTGGCAAAGTGGAGAAGAAGATAACGGAGGAGCATCATCTCCATAAGGCTGCAAGCAAGGCAGATGATGATGCATCAGCATCTCTCTCCCTCTCGCTTTCTTTCCCGTCATGATATTATTATCATTATAGCCCCCGAGTTGTAAACTAGGATCTTCTCTCCAAGGATCTACTATCCCATATGATAATAAGCACAAAGGATAAATATGTAATTTTGTTAGGTCCCAGCCCTTCTCTTTAGTGCTTAATGGCTGCTTGTATATATAACAGCCGGATCAGCTCTGTTGCTGTGAAAAACTTTGATATACACATTTGTCTTTGGCCTTGATATTTGCTCTTACTTTTAATCTAGGGATGATGTTTGAATAATTTGCATCCATTTCTGAAGGAGTGCAAGAATTGTTTATTGCTAGCCCGAATAATATATATAATACTTTTGTTTTGTTTGTAAAATAAACTAATATTGAGGTCAATTCTATTCTTCACTGATGTTAAGTTTGTGTCCTTAGAAAATGTACATCTTCACTCTGCTATTTTAGTTCACTAAACATTCACTTTCTTATCCCATTAGTCACTATGCTCAACTGAAGGAATCTGCATGGCGAACGAAAATTTTACGTGAATAATATTCAGACAAAATGGACAGGAATCTTAGGTTTTTAATGACCAAATTGTGAAACAGGTGACAATAGCAATTTATCCCATTTATTTGTCATGTGCATGCTCTATTAATTTTCAACGAAGCTTATTTTTATTGAGGAAGATACAAGAATGGACTGGAATTGTTCAGTCGCAAGAATACTTGAACTAACTTAAGCCGAATACGACTCAACACAATTTTATTGTGAACCTCGTAACGTTGTATTAAACTTATGATTTTACAAATTTAATCTTCAAATTTATGATTTATGATTTTACACTAGGCTATAAACAAAATTTAATATTTCTACATTTTTGTGGGTGAAAAATATATATATTAAAATCGAAATTAACAATTAATGTCAAATCACATCATTCACGATTTCATCAACTCCGGCAAATATTCCGGCAACAACAGTGCCATACTTTTAAAGTCACATATTCACCATTTTGTAGGTCACGGATAAAAAATTTTATAGGTCGCAATTAATTTGTTGGTCATAGATTTCAAAATTAGTTGGTCATAGATCAAAATTTATAGGTCACACAGTCACATATTTCCAAATTAGTTGGTCACAGATTTTTTCACGGTCACAAATTATATAATTTTTAGGTCATAGATAATAAAATGGTTGGTCACATATTACCGAGTTTTAAGGTCACAGATTATATTTTTAGTCACAAAA
>CAIGRN010052453.1:0-15220 GCA_903798345.1 Fraxinus anomala
TATTGATAATTTGAACTTTTTAAATATTTGATACTTATATTTTTTATTCAAGTATATATTAATAACTTATGAATATGATGCAAGTCTGAAAATTTAAGTAATACTTTGTGATAGTACTAGAACCAAACAAAACCAAACCAGAACCAACTGGTTCGATTCGGTTCCGCATATTAAAAAAACTATTTGGTTCCATTATAAAAAACACCCGTTGGTTCATGGTTCGGTTCGGTTCGGTTCTATTGGAACCAAAATCAAATGGAAACACGTCTACCCCTACTACAAATTCTGGTACTCTATTACAAAGGAAGATCTTAACAAAGGTTTTGTTTAATTTGGAAACCATAACTACAAGTATTTACAATTTTGGCTATGTTGTGTTCACTTGTGGAGCCTTAGTGCTAGTTACTTGCTTTAGCCAATTTTGGTTGCTTCAATTGTGGGTTGTTTGTGAATTAGTACTTGTGGCTCGAATTGAAGAAGTTCAGGAAAGCTTAATTTGTGAATTATTGAAGTTTGGATTAATGCTCACTAGGTGTTTGTGAAAAGTCCTAAAAGAAAGTTGTGGAGCTTATTGATTAATTGTGGTAATATACTAAAGGCTTATCACATTGTTGTGGTTTGAATTTGAGATTGATTGTTGGATTGGCTACATTGTGTGTGTTCTTGGGAAATTGGGTGATTGATTTGGTTGATTGGTGATATTGTGAATTGTTGGCTTAGAAAAAGTTCAAAATGCTGCCAAAGAAGAAATCCAAAAACCCCGGCCTCTTCTTTCTCTACTTCATATGATAAGAAATGATTATAAGTTCTGATGCACAAAAAAGGTACACCAAAATGGTGGTACAAAGAAATTGTATTCAGGAAAAGGGCCTTGAAAATTACATGGAATATCAGATTGTTAGTAGGAATTGGAAAGAATTTGCTAAACAACCAGGTTCAGCCTCAATCATAATGGTAAGAGAGTCCTAAGCTAATGTCGATGAGCATGAAGACTTCAATGTCTTTGTGAGGGGTAAACGGGTTTCTTTCAATAGTTCAACAATCAACAAACACTATGAAGTGCAAGATATACCTAATGATGATTACTCAAGAATATGGGCAAAAGGTGTTGAACCAAATAGGATACTTAGAATGTTAGCCCATTCACATACTGAATGGAAACGATCAACTACTAATGTAACCAACTTCCACACATTGGGCATGCGTCTGGAGTGCAAGATCTAGCATCACTTCATCTCTACCAGACTACTTCCAAGTAGTAACATTAGTGATGTAACCAAGGAAAGAGCAGTACTAAATAATGCAATTCAAAGGGGTTATTCGATTGATATTGGGAAGGTCGTTCAAACCAACATTCTGTACACCCAGACGGGGTCTACCATTGCTGGTTTGGGACACCCCTCGTTAATTCATGATTTATGTGTAAATACGGGTGTCGTGGTACAACCATATGAAGAGATATTACATCCCAGGCCAGTTCTCAAGCGGGCTAAAAGAGAAAAGTTCTTGAGTCATCAGGGCTCATCAAGTGCTTCTCAACCACTTCAAATACATCCTCTATCTCCACTGATCAGAGAAACTAGTAATGATATTGCTAGTCAACCAATTGCCGAACTCAGTCCATGACAACTTCCAATTTCAGTATGAGTTCTTTGGGGTTCTGGCTGCAATGTATCCTGAAGGGAATTTTCCTCAACCACCGATAGTCCCACACAATTCAAACAATCTAGCTCCGCCCAACCAGGACACAAATGGCGACAAAGACAATTAATGTGGGAATTGGATCATCTTGTTGAATGTACAACGTTGCACTTAATTCTTCACGCACACATCTGTTTTGCATTGAATGCGTACGAATTTAGCTTTTGCATTATAATTTTGAAGTGGTTTATGGACAAGATATAATGTTTTCAATCCTTGAGTCACAAAGGCATGCTAGCTAATTAAACTTGTTTTAGATTATTTCTTGTGTTTATGTTTGTTTGTCATTATTTCTTTTCTTTTGTTTTATGTTTGCTTGAAGACTAGCAAAGTATTAAGTTTCAAAATGTTTGATGAGTGTTTCACTCATTGTTTTAATGTCACTAAAACTCGATATTTTGGTTATCTTTGAGCAATTTAGAATGTTTTAATGTCTTTGTTCGTGTAGTTTTATAAATTTGGTGATTATGGGAAAATGGTGAATTCGGATGATTGAATGATTTAGCAATTTGAATCAAAGATTTTTAAGGATGTAGAAGAGTGCAACGGAGCTAAATACAAGACTAGAGGAGTAAACAATGAAGAAGAGAAGCCAATTGAAGAAAAAAAAATCCAAGGGTTGGGTGCCCAAGCGCCCTGCCCAATGAAGAATAACAACAGGAAGCTGGCACTACAGAGCCAGCCTAAGGGCACTGAGGCTAGCAAAGGATTCCAACTCGGCATCGCCTTAATGAGAAAGAGTCCTATATCGTTTTGACTTCTTTTCGTGGCCATTCCAAAGACAATATAAATATCATTCAAGAGACCACTTCTAGACGAGAATTTGAGAATTCAACCGGGCAAGAAATCAAGGAAAAAGCAAGAACAACTTCGGGAAGAAAATTTAAGATTTTCAAAAAAATATTTTTTTCTATATTTTGTTTTATACGATTTTATTAGTTTCTTTGGCTTCCATCACGAACTAAATTCCATATCTAGGTTTGATGTAACCAAAACTTGAGATTATTGTTTATTTTAATTAGTTATTTCTTTGAGATTTTCCATTCCGTTAATTTGTATTATTTGAATTTAATGCTTTCAATTACTTAGGCGCTAATTGAATGAATTGACTATCTAAATTTCGGCATTTGGGAGAGGGAAACTTAGGCAAGATCTTAGAATACAACCTATATTTTATAGGTTTCGAGAGAAATTATAGAATCTTTGAAATATGTTGGACATAAGAACTATAAACTTGATGATTTTTAAATATTTAATTTGGAATAGAGATATTGAAATTGAATTCTAAAAATAGTTTTTACCTGCCCTCGAGAGAGGGAATAGAATTAAATTATGGATCTTGATTATAAACTTGAGAAAATTGATTAGAGATAACTAGAGAATTGGAAAACATAGTTGATAGTTGAAAGCACAACCCTAGGCTTTCCAATCTTGATTAATTCTTCTAAATTGCATTGAAACCGTTGGATTCATCGCTACAATCATCATTAGATTTAGTTAATAAAATTGATTCTAAAATTCAATCATCTAGATAAAATAAAGGCTACATAATTATAATACTTAGTAATAAATTGAATTTCAATCTCGTTCGACGTTCATGCTTAATTTTTATATTACAAAACTTGACACTCTACACTTGTGGTATATTTATGTTATAGAAAACGCGTAACAATATCTTTAGAAGGACCTGAGTCAATGCGCTCAAAGCGAACAAGCTTCCATGCAAATTTGGAAGAAACACTACCATCAGCTGTGTACTTCCATATAATGTGATCACAAGTATCATAGCAAAGTGGTATGCTCCTAATCTGCTCAACTATAAAAAATGGAAGGTAAAAAATGGAAGGACATGTAGTAGAAAATCGATGTCCTAACCTTTATCATCATAAAAATATGAACTCGAACATATTTGTGATGTTGAAGTGGTAGCAAGGCCACAGAGATAGAATCTTCCGTCTAACAACCGTGCCAAATAAATATTTGGCAATGTCCAAGTTGTCATGCAACCTGTGTTTGCCTGTAGAGCGATCAGCTTCAGTTGCCAACAAATAGGTGGAACTAAGTAAGAGACAGGTATCAATAGGGGATGGATATCCAGATACTACTTTCCCCACGAGAACTAAGCCTATAGTGATTGTTGAGATCGAAAAAGCCATCAGAGCTTCAAGGAGAATGTGTTGGCAATATCATATAGCCTCTTAAAGCCCAATCCACCCTGCTGTCGAAATGAAAAGCTCCTCCACTTCCTCCAATGCAAACAGTGTGACTAGTTCTTAGGGTTCCAAAGGAATCTGGTATACTCTTCAGCTTCTTCGTAACAGCATTAGAAGGCTACATAATCTGAAGAAAATACTATGGAATGGAATATATAACAGACCTCGACAATGTAATCCATCCTCCAGGATATAGTAGCCTCAATCCCCAACCTGTTCCTCACCTTTTAAATGAGGTCATTACAAGAAAGATCCGCCTAGCCTGTTTAAATAAATAAATTGTTGTTGCTAGTTCTGAAAGCCTATCAAATGATCAAATCTCCTAATTGGACTAGTAGACTCCCGACCAATTGACTAAATACACCCTCATAATGCTGAAGGTAGCGAAGCAATCGATGGATGCGTTGCTTCTGACAATTGGTAAATATACTCATATCGCCGACAAAAGAAAAGTGGAGTAATAATACATACCATGTTAGTACACCATACTCGGATACCCTCAGAAATTGTTGAGCTTGGGAGAGATAATCTACATGAAGAATAAAAAGATAAAGAAAGATGTTAAGCAGCACCAAGAGTCGACATTCAGAGATAATATCAACTGATCTAGTCAATTTAAATACAATCAAAACTAATCTCCTCAAGCACTGAAAGAAAAAATCCCAGTCCATGCAACCAAATGTCTTAACCATATAAAGCTTAATGACAACATTACCTTTTTGTACCATCGAATCAAGAGTTTGAAGGAGCTTTGGAGCTAAAAGGACATTATCACCAATAAGTTTTGCCTGCAGTAAATTTGCTATGATGTAGAGAGATGATACATGGAAGTAGAGAAATCGTGAATTCAAAAGTTTAATAATCATTTTATTGAATAATGTGCATAAGCTGATGGGTTAAAACGCAGACCATCTACAAGTACCATCCCTCTTAGGGATCAAAATAATAGAGGTACCAGTGAATTCCCTGGGAGATGACAACCTGCAAAAAAGTCTAATACTGTAGAAAGACATCATTATAAATAATATCTTAGCATTACTAATAAAACAAAGAGGGGAAACATTTGGCCCCATCTCACTATCACTTATTAATGATAAAAATTGCTTCTTTACCTCATCTAAAGTCGAAAGTCGGTTGAATATCATGTTATTCGCCTCCATAACCAACTTAGGTATGATGCATAATCGAATAGGATCAAGGGGATGGGAAGGGCTTATAAGAGATCTTGGTATAAATTCATCTCAACATATCTATCAGCCAATCCAACCAAATTATCTGAGGAATGTATACCACCAACTGAAATATGGACTCTGTAGAGAAATAAAAACATGTGAGATGTAGACTATCATCTGGGGTAGAGTCCGTGAGAAATCGGGAAGAGTTAATGTAAGTGATCCTTGAGCAAAAGATGAAAATTGTACTCTAGTCTTCAGCAAATGATCCGATGGGAGCAATATTGAACTGGGCTTGAGAGTTAGGTAAGAGGAGCATGAATAAAATATGGAGCCACGTACTGATTAGATTCTACAATAGGTACCATAGATGAACTAGCCAATGTTGTCCACAAGAAACTCTAGTAACCAAAATCCACGGCTTAGGATGTTCCACGGTAAGCTCCTTGTCATTATTCTTATAAGCCCGAACACTAGTAGCCACAATAGAAAAAATATGCTGAGATGAAGAGCCAACAACAAAAGGAATAAGAAGATCCCAAACCCTACACTAATCAGAAGTGTGTCCATCTCATGTGTCTACACTTGGAACAAAAATAGGCAGCTTCTCATAAATCAGCAATTTTATTAAAACAGGTCCAACCAATTGGTAGAATCATGAACCAGACCCAAAATGTGGCCAATCATGTCCAATTAATGAGCTATAACAAAAATCGCTTAAAACTCGCTAAACTGGCTAGTCTAACCGTAGACCGATGAATTGGTGCCAATTTTATTGTTTTGACAAATTTTAATTTAATTTTTTTTTTTTTAACTTCATCAATGGGCTCATGCATTACAATTAAAGGCCCATGAGAGAATCATGGATGATATGCTTCTTTTATAGATGCATTTCTCTCAAATGATAGCATAAACTTTCGACGTGGGATAATGGGATAGCAAAAAATGTTAAATTGTCCATCAAAATCATTTTCCAAATATATATATGTCTAATTGACCTAAATTGTAATATTCACCACCGTCTTTTTATTTATTTAATTTTTAAATTTAACTTAAATTGTACTTCATTAGTAATATGATAATGTTATACATCATTTTCTATAGGTTCGAGCTATTTCAATTTTAACAAACCAAGATATTTTAACATATAGTTTTTAATTTTTGAAGTATTAAGACTAATTGTAGAATAATGAATTTAATTAACAAATATAGATTTACTTTGAATTAGTAATATGAAAATTAAAAAATTATTGTTTTATAGTATTTTTTGTTTGTATTTATTTATTGCATTCGGTTCGATCCCGATGGAATATTTTGACCCTTGAGCCCTTTACTTTTTCAAGTGAATGTCCGGGTCGATTTTCATAACATTGTAAGTCACATCCTGCTAAAACCTATTGTTCTCACCATGCTCAATTCAAACTCTATCAAGTATCTTATACTCCAAACTTACCTTGACACAAACCCTAGCCTAACTAGGTCCAGGAAAGTTCGAGGTGGCTCATCAATATTCAGCAGTACCCTAATAATCTTAGCAGGCGCAAAAAGAAAGCTTTTCGCTTGCAAATGAACAGACAATAAAAAAAGAAGTGCTTACGAGAGTATTAGGAATATCAAACTCAGAATGGAAATCACAAGTCCATTTAACACACACACATTACACAACTCTCAATATTCTAGGATTGTTTTTGGAATAGTTTACTATAGTCACCCGCATGCTTCAAATATATTAGAATATGCTTGTAATCAATAAGAACAAGTTTAAATTCTCCATAAAACCCAAATTTCTTAAAGTTCTCACGTACATTCAACATGATGGACTTGCGATGGGAGAATTTGCTCACAAGTGTATATTTAAATGGCTTAGCAATCAGCACATAATATAATGGTCAGCTCGCCAAGATGGAGAGTGGACTCCTTAGCCATGAAACGATGACAGACAGAGCTTCGAACACTAAAGCAAATGATTTTCTTAAACTCCTCTCAATTTACAAAATAGGCTATTGATCAATGACTATTATAGTATGACTTCTGATACTAATAAAAAGTAGACTGAGCCTCCTGGTGCAGAATAGGTGATTTGGATAAAACAGGAATAAAAGTGGGATTTAGGATGGGACCTTCACTAGCTTGCGACATTCGAACCTACCTCTCGCGTGTGTATGGGATCCAAGGTGGGACCCATTTTGTGGCAGTATTAGATGGGAGATATAGGAAATGATCAAATTTGATGTACATTAAAAATGTAAAAGAAGCGAATCCCCTACTATTATGAGAGGATATATACCATAATCATAGTGTGTTTAACCCCAGAGGAAATCAAGAAGATGAATTACAATTACAAATCCCGAGGCAAGGGGGCATGAATAGATGAAATTGAGGTGGGACCCATGGTCAAAATAGGTTCCGCCTGGACTGGCGACAGCTTTGGAGGTAGGCACGGGATGCGGGTCCCACTAATTAGAGAATAATTATTTACCTCGACCATCAGCATAGGGCGGCTTTTGGAGCAACCCCCAAGGTGTCGACAGGGTTGCGACTGGCGACTTGACTGAAGGTAGCCCGATGGAGTGGGTCCCATTGGAGGAGACGGCGACGCTAGGGTTCACCACCAATTGTAAGCTATTTGGGGGCATGGAGCCCACTAGAGTGGTGGGCGGTGGATGGGTGTGGGATGGCGACGAGATTCCGCCACCGGTGAAGACTAGGTCTGATGGTTTATGTGGCTGGTGCAGTGGTGCGCTGTCTTTCGGAAGAGTGCAAGGTGGTGGCTCAATGAGTTGCCTAAATCGCCTGGGCTATTGGAGAGATTTTTCTCTTGTTCTCTCCCCATTTTTAGCCTCCAAAAAGGTCTCGAATATACCATGTTTTCCCTTCTGGTGATAATATTGTATGCCCATTATATATCTGTGTCGCTTGAGAGAGTCAAATTCACACCTGTCTCATGTCAATTGGCGATGAAATGATCGAAGCACCTCCGGGTTGTGGGACTCAAATAAAATTTCTTGGAACTGACGTTGTAGGGGAGTTTTTTGCTGCTATTTTCTTCAGTAATCCCAGTGAGGATTTTCATGAGTTTTCTATGCTAGCCTAGGCAATTTGGACAGAACGTAACCACAGATGATCAGGGAGTAGAAGGGAGACTGTGTGGAAGGCAACTGAATTTAGAGAGTAGATAGATGGGCGTGGTGCTCCGAGATGTTGCTGATATGGTTTTTGCTGCCTTTGCTAGGAAGATGGTCGGCCGATACTCTCTAGAAATAGGAATAGTGTGGCTCATACCCTTGCCTCCAATGCTACATCTATTTCAGCGAACGCTCACTTGACCGTGTAATTTATTTTGTCTGATATGTTCGTGACGACTTGAGCTAATAAAAGTACTAACATTGGTCTTGAAAAATAAGAAAACTCGCGATTCCCGTTTTTCACAAATTTTTGTGAAAATAGTATATTTGGTGTTCTCAACTTTGCACCAGGACTGTGACCCAACTATAAGATGTTAAAATGTCAATGACATACCATATGGGCTTGTCCGTTTCTGTCCTGCTGATTTTCCTCACTAATTTTAACAATAAAAAAATTTACAACCGAAGATAATTTTGTTGTATTGATGGGTTGGTTCTTTTAATTGGATTATCCGTTAATGTTACTCTTCATCTCGAGATTGTGTGAGACGACGCTCTATTACTTGCGAGATATTCTCATTCGTAGGATTGATCCATTTCATGGTACAACACAATTGATATTATCTATAGAAGTCACCTAAAACGAAGGTCGACTAACTTTATACTTTTGTTTACATCTATATTTTCAAGAAATGTGTTAGTATAAGTTGATGGTGGAATAAACAGGCATAGTCAGGGCTTCTTAGGCTTACAAGGGGCTTACAGCTTTTTCTGAATACAAGATGCTCAAGGATAGCATATTTGACCATGACGGCCTTATGTCATATTTATTTTTCCCCGGATGTAAGTTAGGATCTCTACTTATTTTGATAGGATATAGCTTGGAATTTACTCATTTTGATAGTATTTTACTTCAGTATCAAAATAATTAATCAAGTAACAACAGACACTCATGACATAAATCAGAAGACCAGACATCCTAGATTTCCAAGCAAGAAACAGAAATGGCAATACAACTGCTTTTATTATGCAACTGTTTAAAGCCTGAAGCTGCTGCCATAGATAGGCATGAAAGTAGCCCCCCACTACTCTCATATTACTAACTGTTTTACTTGAAAGAAAATAATATGTCCATTAGTCGGAAGAATACTTGCTCAAAAGTTTGATTGACTTTTAAGCTTGACCAAAACACACTGCAAGTGAACTATTAAACAAATAAGTATTCGCTGAATATGACATTCATGTGAACAGGCAAGGGACTAAACAGATAACCACAAAAAGATTAGTCAAAAATCCAAATTTTCCATAGACAAATAAGCATAATCACGACTGCCAAATCTAACCTCAGAAAACTTGTAACTTGTTTCCATATATGGAAATGCAGCAGTACAGCACACTTAGAAAGACGAGACAAGAATCCCAGATTAACATTTATTACATTACAGAATTGATATTTTCTGTGCGATACTTACAATACGTCTCGATAATCAAACTATTAATATCATCCGGCCATCCTTCAAGACATAGTTGACATGTTAAATCAACTCCTCTTCCACTACTTTTTCCCTCGTGTAGACCCCTTATGTAGCATAGAGAGTACAAAGGACAAGAAGTTGGTTAATTTTGTTTTCCCCCCTTCTATAATACAGTCGAGTACTATGTAATCCACTTCATGAAAGGTGCAATAGTAAGTGCACTTGAAACCTTCCAACACACGAGAATGAGCTCGAGTAGTTGCAACCAACACTTCAATTTCTATCCTTTTGGCTCCACCTTATAAAAAATCTTCAATGTAATGTCTCCATTATGTATATATAGCCATACATAGCCTGAAGTCATATCCAGAAAAAAGGTCATTCAGTCGTAGATGAAAAAGCTGTAACTCGCCTGCTGATGAATATAAGGGAGTTTTGGTGAAAGCGTGGCTCTATCCTGACAATTCAAGATATCCATCCAGCAATTCAGACAAATCAAGTCCAGATAGAATGTCTCCTCGTAATCAGTATCATTTAGACAGCACCCACAATTTATGCAGCGCGGAATGCAAAAAGTGCAACCTCTGCATGATTGTGAGGTGTGGGGCATTTGTTGGCAACTCTTGGCTGGACAGTCATAGACCAGTCTCACTTGCTGGCATCTCGGACACGCTTCTACATCAATTGCACATTCATCTTCCAAAGATAGGTACAACTGCCCATAACGATAAAAATGCGGTTTGTGGGCAGTGCACTGTTTGTCTTTGTCTGCACCCAATAAAAGCCTTAACTCTTTTAATTGATCATCCTTTACACTGCAAATTTCGCCGATTCTCAGACTCTCGATACCAGTTTTGCCAGAAGACTTGAAGAACTTTAAGTTGGACAAAACACCTTCAATGCTGAGTCCAATGCATCCCGGTACACTTAACTGCATATACCCAAGGAAACAAATCTATAAGTGCAGTTAAACAAAAATTAAGAAAATGGTCAAAACATATTTTAGATGATACCAAATTTAAAAAGAAAAAAATTCAGAACGAAAAAAATTCAGAACAAAAACTGAGGTCAAACAAGTACAGAAAATATCTACTGAGCAATTTATTAGTTCCCATTTGTGAAAGAACTAA
Source organism: Fraxinus anomala (assembly GCA_903798345.1). NCBI lineage: Eukaryota > Viridiplantae > Streptophyta > Magnoliopsida > Lamiales > Oleaceae > Fraxinus > Fraxinus anomala. Next base: position 10,817 of record CAIGRN010052453.1, read on the forward strand.
ATAATTCGAGAAGGATAATAGGAAAAAATTGCGTGTCACAAGAAATAACAATCTTCGCTTCCCATTGGCTAGGCTAACTCATGTTTTAGGTTTACAAAATAGAAAAAGAGAGAACCACAAATGCTGCTTACATTAACCCACCAATTATTTTGTATGGTTACAATATAAACGATTGCATTCAAATCCCTAACAGTTAAATTTGAAGAAGCTCCAATAATAAATGACCCACGCATTTCATTGAAGAGATTGTTATTGGCACTGCAACACAAAATCTCCTAAACCACTCTCCATAAGAAAAGTAAGCAGAAAAAAAAGGAGTTAATTTCCTGGATTGGCTTTTATCCGTAGTGCAGTATGGCTCGTGTCATTGTGAGGACTTTGTTCTGTGCGTTCTTTCTACCTATCAATAAAACGAAAATTGAACAAAATCGTATAGCGTAATCAATGTTCCATGATTCCGATATAATTAAAATATATTATCCAGCATAGCAAATTCATCACCCAGTCAAGCAGCTAGTTTAAGATGTACAATACCAATGATAATATAGAATCATAGAAAATGTTTTGAGCGAAAAACAGAAAAATGCAGAGTAAATAAATAAATGAAGCATAAGTTCCTGCAGATACAACAGAAAAGATTTTAACTTAGTTTTTCTTTTCTAGTCCATCCAATCTTGTTCATATTGCGTACCAAACATGTTGTTAAGGTACAAACAAGCTAAAAGATACAATTCTAAATTCCATAATTCCCATACAATTAAAATTATAGTTAATTATAGCAAATAGATCATCCAGTCAAGTAGCTTTTAATAGATGTAAAATACCAGCGAAATATAGCATTACAAAGGAAGACGTGTACGCGCACATAGAAAAGAAAGAGGGTACAATAAAGAAAAATTTAGTGAAAATAAATAAATGAAGCATAGGTGACAGCACATAAAGTAACATCAGATCCGTTTATGGTATACAGACCTTGGTCAACCTCGGATGTTTTTCAAGCACCCTTTTCAGACCAGAATCCTTGATCTTAAAGCAGCCGACAAGGTTGAGGCTGCGAAGACTACCTTGAGCCCTGTCTGTTAACCCAACAAGAGCATCGTCAGTAATCTTAACATTCAATGGGTAATCTATGCGAATATCTCTCCACAAAAGGGGATCATTCTGAACAGCATCCCGCAAAGATTTGCAAACCCTTTCAACAGAAAGTAGGTCCCTCACACCAAGATAACCAAGAGCAAAGAACAAAGCATCTGGCGGAGCACCTTCATTGCCATCATTATAATTTGTGACAAGTTTGTTTCCTTTCTTCTCAGCGCTCGATAATGAATATTTTTCACATCCAAAACATATCAAATCCTCTATGTTACCTTCCAACAGATAATGGTGTTCATATAAATCATGATCCAAATCCATATCTGAATCAACTGACTTTTCATCAACCCCCTTTTCATCTCCTACTTCTAATTCAAACTTCATGGAGCTGCTCAAAATAAAATTCAGTTCGGAAAATAATTTGTTATCGTCCTTTTTATCCTCAGAAGCTTCACCACTCTCAAACCCAGAATTCTTTCTCCCAAAATCCTTCTCGATATCCTCAATCCAACCCGTTATTGCCACGACAGTGGCGCCAATATTGAAATCCATACCAAATGGATCATTAGGTAAACCCAGAGTAACCCCCATGCCAAACGGATCGTTAGGCAAGATATCACCAATATCTTCACACAACTTCTCGGATTTAAACTCAACACCCAGATTTTTACCTATTCGACCCAAATATTCCTCAATTGAACACCCATCCTCAAACTTTTCTTCAGAAAACAAATTTTCTTCTTGATTTAACGCCATTGTGTGTCCACAAGAACCCTCAATTATTGTTAGAAAAAAAGACCCTAAAAAGCTGAAATTCAATGCTTCCTTTCTTTATCCAAAGATCACAAAATACCCCAGAAAATTACAAAATTTGCATAACCCATATTTTAAACACGGACAACTACATGTATTATGTACCCAAAAGAAAAGGATGAAGCTGAAAAAAGTAGGGGAAAAAAAAGGACCAGTGATTTAAGCAAGATCAGGATAGAATGGTGTTCCTCATAGAAGCCCCAAGCTCAAAAAAAACAGAAAATAATAATTTTACACCCTAAGGCAAAATCAATACGTTTATACCTTATGTCAAAGGAAAACCTAAATCAGACGGGAATAGGAAGGAGAGAGAGAGAAGTGATTACCGCGATAGATTACAGAAAAATCTAATCCCAAGTAATCATACACTAACCCATTTCACATTACCCGTGAATTGAATCATTGATGAATTCTATGCAAAGAATTCGGCCTATATACACACGCAGATAGAGAGTATATGTGTATACGTATTGTGTATGCGTGAGTGTTGATATTGTTTGGGAAGAAAGAAAAAGGGAGAAAAGGAGTAAGAGAGAGAGAGGGGGGAGGAGGTGTTGGACCTATTCCTAGATATGTCAGTCTTTTCCCTAATTTCCAAACCTAGTAGGAGCTTATTTGGATTTCATTGTAATCTTAGATTAAATCAAACTCAAATAAGAATATGTATGTTGTACAATGTTAAATGATAACTTTACTCAGAACATATCACGTGACATGTATTATTGGATAGTTTAAACAACTTAGTTTTTCTACCAACAATTTTTTACCATTCATAATATTATCAACAATATTATCATCAAACATTGTACAAATAGCTTAATATTGACAATATTTATAAATATATGATTAAAATTAAAATTTGATTATAATTGAAAATTATAAATAATTTATAATGTTTCCACACATAATTAAGTTTAACCATTTATTAATAATTACAACTAACTTATTATCCACGTGATATTTACTCATCTTCATTATAATGAACAAGCACATATCACTTTTTGACTCGACATGCTTAACTAATGCTTCCTTGAACAAGTTATTGTGTAGCAACGTGCTCAGCTCATTTAGACGTAGTTTTAGCTCAATGCATTGAAAATTAAAATTTTCTAGCACAAATTATCGTAGTTGGGGCTAGAAATAGTATATTCTTTCCACGTAAATTAGATTGTGTATGAATGACATAGTCCAATTTTAAGGTGATCTCATATTAGCTCGACATATTTAAAGTTAATGTTTTTAGCACAAACTATCGTAGTTGAGACTTGTCGCACTGCCTCCTTACATTAAACATTGCAGATCATATCGTGTCAAAATGACATGTGTCCATTTGTACTATGATTCTAGATTTGTTGTTATGCTGCTCAATTTACGACATCGCCTTTTAGCTCGACGTGCATAAAGTTATTATTGTTAGTTTATTTTTTTTGTGCAAGTTACGATTAGCAATCAATGTGACATTTTTGACACCACTACATCCATTCCTACAATAAATGAAAAAAAAAAAAATCAATTATTAAACCTATTTGGTGCTAAAATTATTTTTTATATATAGAAATTGTATCAGAAAAGGAAAAGCAAATTTCTTTCACTTTTCCTCCTTTTTTGAAATTAAGGGTGTCAACGAGTCAAGCTGTGCAGCACAATGAGACAAGTGGACCAGTCGAGGCTCGAGCCAAGTCCCAAAATTTAGACTTGGCCCGAGCCTTAACTCGATTCTACCGAGCCTTGAGCCTAGTCAAGTCAGGCGTTCAAGCAGACGAGCTTGTTTATCATCCCTACTCGAAATAAAAATCGAAATTCGAATATTTTTAAAAAAGTTTTATGAAGTATGAAACAAAAAATAAAACATAAAAAATTTCATAATTGAATTAGTATTTAGCGGTGGTTATTAAAATCAGATTTTTAATAAATTTTGATAAAAGTACATAACATAATGGTTGAAATTTATAAATCTTATTAAATGTATTATTAAAATTAATTATTAATTTTTACTTTGGTTAAAATTTACATTTTAATCCTTACCCAACAGGGCTTAGTATCAACCCCAATCCCTCATAGTCAAACTAGGAAATAATTGAGTTATTCCGCATTTCTCTAACAAACGTCAAAAGATTTTTCTCATATTTTGACTAATTAAATGATAATACATCTGATTATTGACGTAATAAAATTTTGGTCTAAGAAGAAATAATCTAAAATTACATAATTTATAACCTTTAAAAACGAAAAATATATAAGAAATTCTTATTAATAAATTAAACATGTTTGGTATATATATATATATATACATATATATATATATATATATATATATATATAAAGCACATATTGTACCGATTAATGGCGTATGTTGCTTGAAATTGCCTGTAACATTTTCAAGTAAAAAAGATTAAAAATCTTTCAAAAAGTTTCACTGCATTGATATGGAAACAATGAAACAAACAACAAACATATACACCATACCTAGAATCATAGCAAAAAATTGTCATCTTAATC
>CAIGRN010052462.1:0-11608 GCA_903798345.1 Fraxinus anomala
ATTAAGACAAGAGTAAAAAACAAAACAAAAAAAAGGAAAAAATACAAAAAAAAAAAAAAAAAAAAAAAAAGAAAGAAAGAAAGAAAGAAAGCTAAATAGAAATAAATTAAAATTTACGTTAAAACTGTTTTCACAAAAACTTTTAAAACCACTATTAACCAAAATAAATAAAATATTACATTAATTCATTAAGTTTCCATGCTATAATCATAAACAAAATATATATGTTTTCATGCAAAAACATTAAATATTACTATGTAAAAATAAAAAATGAACAAAAATCTTCATCTCTCCAAACTGGCCTCAATCCTTTCTTTCAAATTCTCTCAAAAAAAATTAAAATATATCTATTTTCATGCAAAAATATTAAGCTACTATTTGGTACATATTAAAATCAAATTTTTAGCAAATTTTGATAAAAGTTGATAAAACGTGTACTTTAAAAGTTGTGGGTTTGTGTGAAATGTGCGGTTAAAATTGATTGTTGATTTTAATTTCAATTTTAAGTAGATCTTTTAATCGTATCATGGACTAAGTATTACTCTATATTAATAAAAAATAAAAAATGAACAAAATATAGAGATATCAATGTAGCTTGTCGGCTGTGGCGGTCTGTGGCTCGGCCCGGGAAAAGCCCGAGCCGAGCCCAAGCCAACCCGTGATGAATCGAGCCTAAAAAAAGAAGTTTAATAAAATAAAAATTTATGTTGCAGGCATCACAGTGCTGCCTTTGACAAGGCATTACCTGTAGCTTTGCCGCCTTTTTGAAATTTGAATTTGAAATTTAAATTTGGTTGAAACGGATACATTTTTTCTTGCATAAATATGCGATAAAATTTTTTGTTTCATATCAATTTATTTCAATCATTTTATACTTGCAGTATTATATTTCAACTTCAATCTTCAATTCCTTTACTCTAATATTCAGTTTTTTTTTACTCTAATATTTAGTATCTTTTGCCATAATAGCTATAGATGGATTTTACTAGTAATGAGATTAATTAGTTTAAGGGTAGTTCGAGTACTCTATTAGGCTACGATGCATCAAATGTTCTAATTGATTTGGAGGATATTGAAAATGAAGAAGTACTCGAGACTAAATAGGTCGAAAAAAGAATTTCTCGAATTGTTGACAACATATGACACGTAAAAAAGTTGGTGTTTAAAATTGAATTGATAGTTGGAAAGCATGTTGGAAACCCAGATCAAGCACAATGGATTTGAATAGGTACATATTAAAAAGTTACAAAGCAAAACTAGCCGGTCTCGACTCGAAATTGACCAAACTAGTGTGTTAGTGATTTTGGTTCTACACTTTCCACTTTTGTATATTCATAGAAAATATTTCGTGAATAAATGGCTACTTATGTTAAATTCTCTCTTTCTTTAAGTTAAATGGCTATTTCTTTATTAAAAATAATAATAAAATCGAGCTGGCTCGACTCAAGCCTAAATTTTTTGGTCGCAACTTAGCTCGGGCAAAAAAAAGTTTAAACTATTTTTACTCAAGTTGAGCCCGAACTTCGAGTTTCAACTCAACTCGACTCGTTGACACTCCTAACAAAATCTTCATCTCTCCGAACTAGCCTCAAACCTTGCTTTCAAATTCTCTCTTTCCTGATGGTTCAAGACCCTTTCTAGATCTGGATAATGATTTTCTTTCTAGCCATCCAATCAAATATCTTGTCCCCTTTTCACCTTGTGACAGCCAATGGACCTTATTAGCTTGATCATCAACGAATGTATTTTCACATCAAAGTGAACTAATTAAACCTTCCCATCCATTAACAAGTTTTACAAGTGCGAGGCCTCTGTGACCAAAGTTACTATTTACCCCAAAATTGAGATAAATAAATTATTCTCACCTAATCAAAATTTTCGTTCCCTAAGTTCACTTAGTTATACAAAAATTAAGAATTATGAGGGGAATGACTATTTGAAAATAGTGTGTCAATTTCATATTCTCCTTCATTCCAAACTACGATTATTTATAAATTTCTAATGAGGTCAAGGGGATAATTAAGTTATTTCATTTAATGACACATGACAATATTTGATTAGTGAGCTTTAAGTGAATCTATTAAGTTTTCACATTTAATTCACCATGCCACATGTTCTTCATTCGTTGGTTGTGAAGTCATGTTAAATAAGTTTGACATTCTTATTCATGTATACTTCAATAAAGATTTTTGCTAATGTAGAATAAATAGGAGTATTTTTGCTTGTTAATAATTTAGCAATCGTACGCCTCATGCGATTGTCGTTCATACTCAAAATTGAACTTATGGCTTTGTATTATAAAAGCTCCTTACAGTAGCCTAAGTTCACATATGATTTGATAGTTTTTTAACTTAAAAGTTCTCTCTAACAGTGGCATAAGTTCGCAAGATAATATCACAAATGATGATAAAAAACTTCTACCACTTATCTCTGTAAAATTAATTGGTAATAGTAATGTCTCCTCTTTAAATTAACAAAGAAAATGAAAAATGAAAAAACAAAGAATTAATTACAATCATTATCTTAAACTTTTTAAGAAGTACAAACGAGTCGTACTTAAAACAATGAACAGAAATAAATTAAAAACATTTCTTCTCCAACCAACTAACCAACCTCACCTATCTCCCACCCAACACTCACCACCGTCACACCGCTACTGCCAATGTCGTCCTACCACCCTCACCCACCAGCCCACCCAAGCCCCCAACTTCAACTTAGTCACCAACGAGGAATCAAACCACCATCAAGGAAAACTCTCTCGAGCAAGAACTCGAGAGTAATTTGCATTCCCACTTATATCCTTCTCCAATCCAAATCTCAGAAATTCAAATAAGTTCTTTGCTTTAAGAATATAATTTCCCACCACATGTACCCACATTTTCTCTAAGTTGTTTAGTATGATAGGTTAAACAAAGTTTCGACTTTATGTAGAAATCGTAATTTCAGATTTGTGTATATTTTACTGTAGAACTTCAAGCATCTCATTTACCTCAAAATACAATAATTAAACTGAAAAGCTGTTGGGTGTTTTGATACCAAATAAACTTTGGGGTGATAATTAATAATCAGGATGGATATTAGATTCAATTATTATAATTAAATGCACGTAAGTGCTATAGGGTCGAAAATCACACTTGGTAGCCCAAGTTGCAAAGAAGGACCAAGACCACTTAACGGGCTCTACCCGTTACTTGACCTATTATATTACATATATATGTGGGGTATCCTTTGTGTGTATTCACAACACACAATTTCTCCTCTTTTCTTTGGACTTTGGTTGTGCCTCTTCTTGGCTCTTTCTCTTCGTGATTTCTGGCCTGTCTTCTTGTCTCTATGGCTGCCTTCTCTGCTAATTCTCTATCGGTTCATTACTGGCGACTTGGGTGTCAGATTGTGACCTTCCATGCACTGATTCGTGCCTTTGATTTTGTCCCTATTTTGCTCTCGTTTGGTGCTGCTTCTACACAGTTATTTTAGCAAATTTTATTATCCTTTGTGGTATATTTGAGTGGATAATCTTGGTCCAATTTGTATTGTGTTATTGTGTGATTTTTGGCTCTTAATCCAAGCCTCAGTCCATCCATTTACATTGATTAATTCCATTGTTAACTAACTTTGTATTTTTTAATTGTATATTAGGTGATTTAAACTCTATACACTGGTATCAGAGTCTTGTTTTAGGCTTTGTAGTGGCTGTTTTCGATCTTTATGTTGGATTCTGGACGTGTGTTGGTGGTGCAATTGAAGTGTGAGTCTTCTAATTTTGCAATAAAGACTTGATTCCTTAATTAATTTCGCATCTCTCATTGTTATAGACCATAGATAGGTCCGCTCTAATAAATCGGCTGAAACCCCTTAAATTTATGCAATAGTAATCGTGTAGGGTGACCAATAAGATTGTAGCATTGCATGATGCTAATATTTTAGGACTATTTACTTAAATTGTGATATTATCTTTTGTGGCTATATTAACAGTTGCAAAATCTCATATTGTTGTTGAGCTATTTGTGATTAAAATTGTTACATTTAACCTTACATGCTCGACAATTTCTTTGAGATTGAGATCACGTATCTCACGAAAATCTTGGAAATTTAGACCGGTGTATATCTGTGACCTCTAGAACTTGCTCTGTGTGATTGTCTCTGTGAAGGTTGTTTCACATGCTACGTATCTTATCTGTTAAGATGTCTTTGCACCATTTTGACTCGAGTGTCTTTAATTGTAAATGTGATTTTTTTATTTGACAACAAAAGATGAAAAGCATTTTAGTACAATAAAGGTTTCAAAAGCCATTGATAATACTTTTTCTGCAACTGTGATTGGGGATTAGAAAAAAAAGTTTGACGAACTTGCTTATACCTATATTATCTTGCACTTATTTGATTCTATTTTGTGAAAAGTTGGTAAACTTTAGAAAAACTTTAGAAAAAGCTTGAAGAGCTTTATTTGACTCAATCCATGGCCAGCAAACTTTTCTTATTTGAATGTTTTTTCAATTTCAAAATTTATCCATCAAAACATTTAGATTACAATCTTGACGTTTTCAACAAATTGGTTCAAGCAATTACAAATTGTGGTGAAATTTTTTCTGATGAATATAAAGCTATTATTCTCATGAATACTATTATCACTATAAGGAAGTTAAGAATGCAATCAAATATGGGAGAGAAACCCTTACATACAATATAGTCATCAATTCTTTAAAGAGTAAGGAGATGGAGATGAAAGTTAAAAGAGATTCACCAAATGAAGGGTACTTTTCAGTTTAGAGGTGGTAAGGGGCAAAACAGTGGTGGCAAGAAAAAGTGGAGGGGTAGATCTAAGTCACAGTGGAAGGCAAAGGGGAGGAAATATTATGGATGTTGAAAACTAGGACATTTTATAAATGACTGCCGAAAAGAGAAAAACAAGTTGAGAGATCAAAAGGGTGGTGAACCCATGGAGGCAAAGGTTGCTGTCCTGAGAGATGAATTCAGGGAGGTTTATATGCTCTTAGATACTGAAACAGCTGAAATTAGCCTGTTTATGAACTATATGCATACGTAGATTCTTGACTCCGATGCTTCTTTTCATGTTTTTTAAAATATTGTGGTTTGATCATTTGCATTAGTCTGATCATGGATATGTAGTTGCATGGGAGTAGAGTCGTATATAAGATCACTGATGTAGGTATTGTGACTATCAGACTTGATAGTGGTTTTTGGCAAACATTAAAAGAAGTTAGGTACATTCCACACATGGGTAGGAATCTAATTTCTATGGGGAAGTTGGAGAGCACAAGTTTCACTGGTACACTTGGTGATGAAGTGTTAAAAATGTTTAAGGGAGCACTTATAGCCTTATGGCTACTAGGAACAATGGTATTTACATCACGAATGCTGAAGTGATGAGTAGTTTGAATTCCACTATCATTGACACTGATCATACATAGAAGTGGCACAATAGATTAGCTCACGTTAGTATTAAGGGACTTATGTTCCTTAACGATAAGGGTGTGTTTGGTAAGTATCAATGTCGACAAGCCATTTTGCGATCATTGTGTGTTTAGTAAATATCGTAGGACGTCATTTGCATCTAACACACAAGACATTTAGAGTGTTAGAATACATCCATGCAGATTTGTGGGGTTCGAAGAGCAAGTGAGAACAAATATTTTCTGTCTATTATTGATGATTTCTCCAAACGTATGGGTTTATTTGCTGGAAGATAAATTTGAAACTTTCCTAAATTTTAAAAATTGAAAAGTTAAGGTGGAGAACTAGACATGTAAAAAGGTGAAATATTTGCGTATTGATAATGGTCTTGTATTTTAGAATGATGAGTTTGACAATTTGTGTAATGAATCCATACTAGACATATGCTTGTACTTTACATTCCCCTAGGAAAATGGGGTTACTGTAAGGATGGATCATACTTTACCTGATAAAGTTAGATGTATGATATTAAGTTCTGGAATGCCTAAATCTTTTTGGGTTGAAACTGTTATGACTGCATGCTTTCTGACTAATATAACTCCTTCTGCTGCCTTGAATGGTAATACTCCGTATAAGATTTGGTAGGTAAATGTGTTGATTATTCTATACTTAGAACCTTTGGTTGTGCTCATTTCTCTCATCAAAGTGAGGAAAACTACAACCTAGAGATAAGAAGTGTATCTTCTTAGGTTAGCCTGAGGTTGTCAATGGATATAGGTTATGTGATAGAAACCAGAAGGGTGTGAGAATAACCATAAGTTGATATGTGATTTTTAATGAGTCTGAGATGCTTTGCATGAAGAATGAACAACATCAAGAGATTGTTAGGGAAGAGTCCTCAGGTAAGGTGGATACTCGTCCACATCTCCATTACCCCGAGCAAGGTGGAGAGTAATACACAAAATCAATAGAATATAGTGTTAGAAGGTGATGAGAAAGCCGTTGAGGACACTCTTATCAACTAAAACCAAGTTGCTAAGGAACCAAATACCTATGAGGAGGCTAGTGAAAAAAGTGAGGAATGAAAAAGTGCCATGAGAGAAGAGATGAGTTCTCTTATGAAGAATCAAACTTGGGATTTAGTTCCTAAACCTAAGGAAAAATTCATAATGGGATACAAGTGGCTCTATAAGATAAAAGAGGAAAGTATTGAGAGTGAACCTGATATAAGGCTAGGTTTGTAGTCAAGGGTTACACACAAAAGTAAGGGGTAGATTATAATGAGATCTTTTTGTCGTTGTTAAGTACACCACTATTAGGGTCATACTTACTTTTGTTGCTTACTATAATTGGGAACATGAACAACTTGATGTCAAAATTACATTTTTGCATGTTCATCTTAATGAAAAGATTTTTATGAATCAACCCAAAGGTTTTAAAGAAATCTCTTTTTTAGGCTAAAATAGTCTCCACGATAGTGGTATAAAATGTTTGATTCCTATCTGTTATCTATTGGTTTCAAGAGAAGTGAGTTTGATCATTACTTGTATTACTGTACCACAATACTAAAAAAGAGTGTGTATTTGTTACTTTATGTGGACGAGATGTTATTAATTAGACCTAACATTATTGTTGTAAACAAGATTAAAATTGATTTGAGTAAAGAATTTGACATGTAAGATAGAGGACATGATATGAGGATCCTTTGTATGAAGATTAACACGGATAGATCTAATTCTTGCTTATTTGTTTATCAAATTCCTTATGCGCTTAAAATTTTGAGGAATTTTGACATGCTTGATTGCAAATCTGTTTCGTACCTCTTGGAAACTATTTTATATTGTCTAAAGTCCAATTGCCTGCAGGTGAAGAAGAAAAGGATTTTATGTGTAAAGTGGCTTACTCTAATGTAATAGGTTCTATTATGTACCTCATGGTCTGTGCTAGACCTTATTTGACTTTCATGCAAGTTTGTTAAGTAGGTACATATCTAATCCTGATCCCAAGCATTGTGAAGCTTTAAAGTGGTTGCTTTGATGAGGGGTTAGTTTACAAGTCTGCCGTAGGGGTTTGAAACCTTTACAAATGCTGACTATAATGGTGATATAGATAATAAGAAGTCGACTTCTTAAGTGTTTACTTTGTGTGACTCTTATATGAGTTGGAAGTCTTAACTCCAACATATTGTTGTTCTATCTACTATCAAATCTAAGTATATTGCTGCCACTGAAACTATTAAATAAGCTTCGTGGTTTAGAGATTTGCTTAATGAACTAAGTGCTTTAGCTTTAAGTGATAATGTGATTGTGTACTCTGATAGTCAATCTGCATCCATTTGTGTAAGAACCCAGTGTTGCATGAACGCATTAAACATATAGATGTTAGACTGCATTTTATTAAAGATGTGGTGTCTTAAGATTTGATAAAACTCGAGAAAATGCATTTTAATTATAACCCTACATGGGCACTAAGGTGCTCCCCTTGATAATGTTTAGAAGTTGCCTTACACTTCTAAATATTGGTAAATGTATGTGACATTTCAATTTTGTGTGAAATCACATTGTTCGACTAATAAATTTGTTTTTCGAGGTACATTTGGCATCAAGGTGGATGTATGTTGGTTATTTTGAGACCAAACCTATGGGCGGCGATGAATAATCGAGATGGATACTAGATTCAATTGTTATAATTGGATGCATTTAAGTGCTATAGGGTCGAAAGTCACATTTGGTAGCCCAAGTTACAAAGAAGGACCAAGACCACTCAATGGGCTCAACCCATTATCCCCCAACCCATTACTTGACCTATTATATTACATATATATGTGGGTATCCTTTATATGTATTCACAACACACAATTTCTCCTCTTTTCTTGGACTTTTGGCTGTGCTTCTTCTTGGCTCTTCTTTTTCGTTATTTCTGGCTTGTCATCTTGCTTTAGTGGCACCCGTCTCTACTCATTCTTTCCTGGTTCATTTTCGGCAACTTGGGCACTGAATTGTAACCTGTCGTGCATTGCTTCGTGCCTTCAATTCTGCCCCTATTTTCGTCTCGTTCAGGGTAGTTACTTTGGTCCATTTGAGTGGGTAATCTTGGTCCAATTTGTGTGGTGTTGCTATATGGTTTTCGACACTTAATCTAAGCCTCAATCCAACCATTTTGGTGCCAAATTTTTGGAGCTTTGATAGGGGAGTTTTAATTTCAATTTACATTGATTAATTCCATTGTTTATCTAATAGTTAACTTGTGTTTGTTAATAGTCTCTTAGGTGATTTAAACTCTACAAAAACTTATATACTATTAAAAGAAATCATTTAAATTTTCATCTATCTGATGGTTCTCGTCCATGGATTTGTTGCAATTGTATAAAAAAATTAGTTGAACATTTCATTATGCAAATTAGCATTGGGGACATTATTCTTTGTGATTGAGTAGATTTCATGTATAAAATGAAATGGATAATTGGCAAATCGCGGTTTCTAAGTCTGGACAAAACTTCTGAATCGAATATAGCAGTTCGATTCGATTCTTCTTATGTTAAATATCTGAATGGGTATATTTTTATTTTTTAGAATAAGTTTGCCAAATAACTAATTAAGTGATTAATTTTAAGTGCCTAAGGCTCCAACTTCCAACGGCCAAGCTCAAATTGAGCCCAAAATATTTTCTACGAATTTTAGTCCAATCCAAAATTCAATTCAGAATTCACCTAACACTCACTTATTTTGTCCTTTGGGTTTAGTTGTTGCCATCGTTATCAACTGCTCATCTTTCACAAGTCACGACTTCATCTTTGCTCCTCAAGATCCACATAAACCACACAATCAAATCCTTTATTCGTAAAGCATTTCTGCATCTTTCTTAATTTTTATATCAAGTTCATGGGCATATAAACACTAATTCAAGAAAGCATAATAGCTCTTTCTTATTAGATAGGTTCTCGGTGGTTTGCGTTTTATACAATAATCATTTATGTGAAAAACAAGTTGAAGAATTGAAAATCTGATAATACTATGATTTTAAATTATTCTAATTTGCAAGTACGTTGTTGTAGCACGTACTCAATTTAATTGTTAAAGAAGTGTTGTAGGAGCTTAATCCATCTGTAGAAAATATTTTCAATGCGATCAAATATTTTCGATCGTCTCCTTCCCAGTTAATGAAATTTCAACGTCGTATTAAAAGGGAAAAGATTATGTGCAAAAAACTTGTTGTTTTAGATGTTCCTACTAGATGGAATTCAACATTCTTAATGTTTCGTGCATTGAATTTTGTAAAAGCCTTTAAAAGAATGGAAGAAGATGATGATGAATTTTTTTTGTAAATATTTTGATGAGAATGAAGGTGGAAAAGAAAGAGAGTGGCTACAAGTCATGATTGGGAGAAAGCTAGAAAATTTGGGGGGTTAGATGACACGCGGTGGTCTAACAGTGATAATGATATTCGTATCTCGTTATTATTTACGATCACGGATAATATAAGATTCAACCATATGTAATTTTTTTTTTCGTTATCACAACTCATTGTGATTAACAAGTTACTAGAATTTGAATTTATGAACTCTACTAATATACTTTATCAGCATAATAATTTAATTAAATAATAAATCTTGACATAAATAAAATGTATTAATCATATTAAAAATGTTTACAATCTAAATCGATTAGACTTAGGCATAATATTTACAGAAGTATATGCCGAAACTAGTAGCATAATTTGGGTCCAAAATCCTTCAGCTTCATGGCTACGGCAATAGTTCGCCGCCTCAAGACTTGATTCTTCAATTATTGTACAATTCTGTTCTTCGAGTTCCAATATTTGCTTATTTGATCCTTTAACTTTTTTGGTTCGACCATTTACACTCTAAATCACTTTTAATTTTATTAACTTTGGTCATTGAACTTCCAAACTCTTGCCCTTTGCTCCTCCAATTTTTATTTTCTTCAATTTTTGTCCTTCGAGTTCTAAAAACATTCAAGTGGACATGCAAAATTCTTATTTAATCTAATTTTGTCCCCAAACGCTCCAAGTGCCGTATTTGATCATCAAGACTTGTGAAATCATCTAATTAACTATCCCAAGCTTCCAATCATGTCCTCGCAATCCCCAGTAATTACGCAATTCCTTAATTTCCACCAATTGAGCTCCAAAGACTTAATATACGAGCCCCCTTTTCTTTGAAAAATCAACGTTCTTTTCGTGTTTGTGCGAGAGAGAGAGAGAGAGAGAGAGAGAGAGAGAGAGAGAGAGAGTTGAACTTAAAATCTTTTTTGGAGATATCCAATTTTCTCGAGTGACTAATAAGATATCTCAACATAGAGGCATTCATACCACCAGGAACATGACAACCAAATTCCAAGGAATCCAAAAAAAATTGAAAAATGGGATCCATGTTCAACGGATCACACTAGTAAGAAAAAATATTTTGTTTTGGTTCAAGGTAACTGACTTTTAGAACTCACTCTTATTTTCTAAATTGCAGAGACATCCTTGAAGTTTGTTCGAGGCAACAGGCTTTTACAAATTTGAACAATCTCCATAGTAAAAAAAACAAGTGCCTAAACAACCCCAATAAAAATAAAAATGAAAATCTTTATATCCCCATTAGGCCCCTACCCAGCCCCATATATGTCCATGTGTGCATGCGACTTGAGTACATATATGTATGTCTTTGTGTGCGCGTGCATGCGTGTTATGCTCCTATTTGACTGATTGCTCAAGGGAGTTTAATTAGTTCTGGAAAAAAAGATTTAAAACCTGGAAAGAGGAATTTGTTGCCCAAGTGAAAATTAGTAGTGTCTTCATAATTTTGGCTTCTCGTTAATTTTTCCTAGAAATAAGGATTTGATGTTGGAGTTACAAAAGAGATTTGAATTGTCCCGACATTGATTGCTTTAGTTATCGAGATTTTTTTTTTTTTTTGCTGTAAAGAATAGTTTACTAGAATAAAATTTGATGTGATTTATTCCTCCAATATCGTATGTCTTATATAGTGACAAAAACGTGGAAGAAGAGTTATAATGGATAAACATAAAAGTCTCCAACTAGAATTGAACAACTAGTATTTCTTGTGCACTAATCAAATATTAGTTATAATAGACTACAATTTCTATCCTAATTAAACTAGATTAGGATAATATAATATTAATTTCATTCCTATCTAAATACTGTTAGACAAAAATCGATCTAGAAC
>CAIGRN010052473.1:0-10208 GCA_903798345.1 Fraxinus anomala
ATTTTATGATTAAACATGCAATCAATGTAGAACCCATTTTTCTTGGAAACGTTTTTGACCCAAGATAAGTGTTTCTTTTGGGAGAAATTGTTTGAAGTAATAAATAACTTTTTGAGATTAGTTGATTAAAAAGTAATTAACGTGTAAAATTATTTTATTAAAAGAATTTGAAGTTGAAAATGAATTGAAAGAATTTTAAATAAAACACATCAAGCTTATTTTATTTGTATTCGCACATCAATAGACAATTGATTAAATTAACATTGTTTTTATAATTTTCTCTTGAAATATTGAAAAACGTTTTAAAATTCACTCACGTTTAGAAATTTTAACGTTTTCTTACGTAAGAATCTTAAAACATGTAAGGTGGAAAATAAGGAAGGCAATAAGAGTGACAAGTGAATTGAACTATTTGATTCACAATATAATTCTACTCAATAGCCTT
Organism: Fraxinus anomala; assembly: GCA_903798345.1. Lineage (NCBI taxonomy): Eukaryota > Viridiplantae > Streptophyta > Magnoliopsida > Lamiales > Oleaceae > Fraxinus > Fraxinus anomala. The sequence continues at coordinate 446 of CAIGRN010052473.1, forward strand.
AAACGAACCATTAGATGGAACTCTCCGAATAACAATATGTTCAATGTAATTGCTTTGAAAAGGGGTACAGCAAAATCAAGAAAGAAAATCACCCAAAAAAAAAAAAAAGAAGAAGAAGTAGAAAAGAAAAACACAAGAAATTCTAGGAAACAAACATGTTTTATGCACGACACTTCAGCTCAATAAAACAATTTTCCTAAATATATTATGTTAAATATAATAAAAAAATATAATAAAATTCTAATAGAGATTTTCATCTGCAGAATATATATTACCATTTTCATCCTTAAATCTCACTCTGTTTTTTGTGTTGTCACAACCCCCTGGACTTACATATCCATCAATGCTAACAGGCCTCGAATCCATTTGACTGGAGGTTTCGATGTACCTGCTACTGCTTGAACTTGAACAACAATCTGTATCAAAAACTGAACTGCCTTTATCCTCTTGTTCATTGTCCATATGTCGATTAAGATCTTCGTTGGGTTCACTTGTAGATGGGATACGGGCCGAAAGAAGCTTAGGAAGGGCGCCACCCGATGGAACCATTGCTAAGAAACTGAGAGCAGCCACAACGTCGCCTATAAAAGGACGGACTGATGGATCCTCCTGAAGACACATGGCTGCAATTCCGACAGCTTGATTTAAGCTTGTCACCGGAATTTCCCGACTGAGACGTGGATCTGCCATTTCTGGAAATCTCTTCGGGTCTCTGAAAAAAGATTGTGCCTGTTCGATTATTCATATGTACAATGCTGAATCAGTTAGACAAATGCATTGTGTATGATTTGATAAAGTTTGGCGACTAACGTGAAAGAGCAAATCATAATTGAGTTTACGTACCCAAGTAACTAAATTTTGTTCGTCTACTGGTCGTGAGTTGTCAAAGGCTCTACGTCCTGTGATAAGCTCTAGTAACACAACTCCAAAATTGTATACATCTGATTTCAGTGACAATTCACCTTGTCTTTCGTATTCTGGTGCTGAGTAACCGTAAGCTGCCATGACCCTTGGTGTTACATGCATCTTATTCCCACTCCGTACAAGCTTGGCAAGCCCATACTGAGAGAGTCTAGGGTTCGACTCTTCATCCAACAATATGTTTGAGGATTTTAAATCACGATATATGATTGGGGGATTGCCCTTCTCATGTAAATATTCAAGTCCTTCCGCAACACCTGAAGCTATTTTCATTCTATCCGACCAATCTAATAATTTTCTCTCTGTTGAAGTGTCTACAAAGATAAATAAATAATCTATTTAATATCAAGAGAACAGCATCATCAATAAAAGTTAAGGTCTCATAGTAACAGATTATTGCATGTTCTTATTAGCATTTAGTATCGAAACACAAATCTTTGCATACAAAAAAAATAAAATACCGAATAGGTAATCATCTAGAGATCCCGATGGCATGTATTCGTATACCAAAAGCCTTTGCTCCCCATCAGCACAATATCCAACGAGAGAAACCAAATTCGGGTGGCGAAGGAGACTCAACATCAAAACCTCGACTAGAAACTCTTTAGTTGCTAGTGTCCCGCTCCTGTCCAGTTGCCTCACAGCTACAACCTATTCAAGATTAGAAAAAATTTAAGGTTGTCTTGTTTAACAGTCATGGGGGCCTAGTTGTTGAAGTCAAAATAAAGAAAAGTTGGTAACTGTATTACCTGACAGCTTGGCTGAAGTGTCCCCTTAAATACTCGTCCGAATCCACCTTCACTCAATAGACATTCTTGACGAAAATTCTTCGTGGCAGTGGCAAGTTCACGGAAAGTGAAAATCTTTGCCGCGTTATTTCCATTTTCTACTGCACCATGAGCTTCAGCATTGTTGCTATTAGCCTCTGCTAATGGAATTTGTTTGCTGTTTACTGCAGAGAAAGAGGAAACACAGAAAATTCTCTGAATCTTTCAGCATTTTCATTATTTCCACCGTATACGTTAAGGCATGTTTAGTCGGGAGGATGTAACTTCTTATATAAAATATTTTCTTTCTGACATTTTTTTAGTTATTCATTTGTTAAGAAAGGCAAAACTAGTTGAGTATGACACGCCATTGATTCGTTGAACAATTAAAGAAGACCGATTTTCCATCAGAGTTGAGGTCGACATTTTACAATAATACAACATAGAGACGTACCAGCAGGTGGGTTTGGCGGAATGATCTCTTTGGCCTGAGCTACTGCCTTGTTTTTCCTGCAAAGTTTCCTAAGTCGTAAACACGGGAAGCATCTCATTTCTTGGCTGACACTTTCCAATATCGAAAATATAATTGAAAAACAGAGAAAAATATCGAATGAAACAAGAACAAAATCCCCTTAAAGACGGCAAAGTTATTCAGAAAAATATATATATCCCATTATGCAGAAGAGTGTTGAAGAAAAATGCACGGGAATGGGGATGGGTCCTCCAGGAAGAATCGAAGGACCCCAATGAAAATGGCAACAAAGTACGAAAATCTTGAGAAGTGATTCATATGTAGAAGAAGATGGACGCCATGTTTTTGGCGAAGAAGAATTTTTTTCATTGAATTTTCTCTCAATCCACTCCGGAGAAAAAGGAGGAGATTTGAATGGACATTTTTCAACTTCATACAACGTGGGATGGAATGGGGAATATGGATCCCAATTCTCAACAACTTTTTGAAATCCTATTTTGGTATGGAAATGTTCACGACGTGATTTTGACTCAAATAGTTGAAGGGGATTTAAATAAATTAAGCACATGTTTGGTAGAAATTTAATTTGAGTTAAAATCAACAATTAATTTTGATCACATGTTTCGTATGATCCATAACTTTTCAATCATACATTTTATCTACTTTTATTAAAATCTACTAAAAATCTGATTTTAATTCCCACCAAACGTGGGCTAATTTTCGTAAAATTCTTCTAAAAATTGATAATTAATTCGACGTAATATACTTGATAAAATATTCCATTAAGTAATTTAATGTAATATACTTGATAAAATGTTCCATTATGATTTTTCACGCAAATTGATTTATCATTATAGGATTGTAGAATAGTAAGATAATACAACGTGAATCACGATTTTAACAATCTTGATCTCGAGCATACTCCCGCAGTTTTCTTTCTCTTTTTCATAATGTATTGCAAAGGCACCTAATTTTTTATATGCAATTAAGAAAGATGTTTATGAATTCTCTTTATTGAAGGTAAGAGTTTGGACTTTGATATTTTCTATTGAGAAAGAAAAAAAGTCCCTAGTTTCGTTCGGAATACCAACACGAACGTCATATTATTTTAGATATTAAAGAAAATTATTTAATGCCCTATCATGGTATTCTATAATTATAAAATCTAATTAGTTAGTTCCCTAGAAGATTTGGTTCAACGTGCCACCATTTCCTCTTTAGAATATTTTTCAATTTGAATACTTGGATGCCAAAACGCCAATTACAATTATAAAAAGCAATCATGCTACAATGTCACATTGGTTAACACATAAGTTGACATAAAATCACATGATAATTTATTATCGAATTGTTTTAAACATTGTTATCGTTTCCATTTATTTAGGAATCTGTCAACTTTTATGTTGCAATTCATCGACATAGTGGTTTAATCCAATAAAAAGTACCACATTTAAGTAAATTTATTTTTATTATAAGAAAAAAATAAAAAATTAATATTTTACCAAAGAAAAATATTCCTTTTGAAAATTTAGTACGGTTCAGTATGGATTAAAATTTCAATTTTTAATATAAATAAAAATTAATAATTAATTTTAATCACCAGATCCGAAACTTTTTAATCAAACGTCTAATTTTCATCCCCCACTGAACAGGGGCTTACTTACACATGTTTGGGTTAATTTATGAATATATCATAGAAATTATGGGAAAAAATACATGAAAAATTAGATAAGGAAAAAGTTGTACATTCTGCAGCAAGACTTGTTCTCTGCTTCTGCCATAATTTCTGTGTTTCCTAGGTAGTGTGTGCTCACTGAGTGGCGAGTCATGAGTTGTCTGCAACTCACTCCCAAACCATTTCTTCCCCGGACTCACCCAAAACTCAGAACGGCGGCGTTTCGACTGAACTCACACAGACTCGGCGTTCATCTCAAGCCCCCTTTACACTGTTTCTTCTCCAAAGTTTCCTGTTCATTGAACCCGCCTTCAGAGAATACCGATGCAGAAAAGGCGGCGTTTATTCATTCCTCACAAAACGCCGACGTATTAGCCGACTCGGAGTCACAAAATGAATCCCTGAATTTTGAAGTGAGAATTCCCAGCGTTCCGGCTAATATAATTCCAGCTTCCAAATTGAGTTTGAGTGACAAAGCTTTCTTTCTACTGGCATTCATTGCTTGCACGGTAAAAATATACTTCTTCCTTTTTTCTTAATCTTAAATTAATTAAAATTTCAATTTGTAAAAATTGAACAGTTTTTTATTTTTTGATAATTTTTCTATGAATAACTTTTATTAAATATGACAATGAAAGTTAACACATGCAGACTTCCGTTGCATTCACGAGCTTAGTAGTTGCAGCTGTTCCGACATTATATGTAAGTTTTTCTGAATTTTATTTTTCTACTTTTAACTCTGTACCAAATTAGATGGAGTTTAGTTATGTTCTAATATGCATTTGGACCAAATGCATTAATGGAATTTGTGGTTTCTATACTTTGGTGAAGAAGGGGTTCTTATGATATTTTTTTGGTACTGTCCAATACTTTATGGACCTGTCAAGCAAGCCATACATTACAAATCCATCCAAGGGCATAAGCATGTTGAGATGGATTAGAACCGAAAAAATTGAACAAAAACAGTAAGATAAACTTGATCCCCAATGAGGTGGCTATCTCCCAGCTTGGATGTTCGTTGCCCTTATGTTTACCTCACCACCCCCACAGATCCCCATCACAAAATAACTAACGCTTTAGAGAAGGAGCAGAATAAGAACCAAACCAGTCCAGTGAGGCTTGGAGAATGAAGACTGGAGGTTTACTTCTTTTCTTTGTGCTGCAGGCAATGGGAAGGGCTGCAATCTCTCTTTCAAAATTGGCTGATACTGCTCGTGAGGAGCTCCCCAGCACAATGGCTGCAATCAGGCTTTCTGGCATGGAAATAAGTGATCTCACTCTAGAATTGAGTGACTTAAGGTAACAAGTTAAGTGATTGGTAGCATGTTATTTTCATTCTAGCATATGTCCATTATAAGGAATGTTTTCAGCCTTTGTTTTTACATTCATCATAAGAGCAGGGAGTCCTTTTCGGGGGAAAATTAATCTCGAGGAATGTAAACAAATTTGAGTTAAAAAAATAAGTAGGCTTTTACTCGTGTGACAAAAGATGAAGAAAGAATACATGATTTATAAATCACCCAAGGCCTTGAAAACTTTTGGGAGTTACTGATCCAATATTTTTTGAATAATTCATGATCATGGATTTGAAATCCTAAATTCCTAATGTAAAAGCTGTGGGCAATGGCAATGAGCTCGGCAACTTCTCATTCCAAAAGGCACTGTTATGAGCAATTAGAGATTCTAACGTAAAAGACATTTTCTTTTGCTACATTTTAATATTTTAAATGAACTTTAGTCTCTTCTGGTATTCTAAAATAGACTACATTTAGTGGTCCAGGACCTGTGTAGTTGATAAATGAAGTTCTGATCGTGAGTGCCTACTCCGTCATAATACAGCAAGTCTACTGGTGGAATGATTACTTTTCCAGGCAGATATCATATATACTAAATTAAAATATGAAGAAATACAAAGCAAGACAAGAAGGCACAAACGCACGTAGAAATCAATTTTCAGCAGCAAAAATGGCAATAAAAACTTCTATGCTAGATGTATTAGCTTTAACAGTTCTAAGTGTAGAGAAATCCGTTGCTTCCCAAATAATATTAGATGTCTTTCATTTTGGCCAAACTCGTAGAATCACATGTAAGTCCAAATCCCATGGAGCCCTAGATTTGGCATCAAATCATACTATTGTTTTGCTCGATCATTTATTTACTTATTATTGTTCCGAAGGTCGGTGGTTTTGATTCAGGTATCTAATATTATAAATAGATAGAAATAAATGGTAGATAAGTCAGTAGCACTTGTGGATCCCTCAAAATGTATGGATAAAAAGTGACTTGATTGTTTATAAACCATTCGTAAACATGAGCCAAACATCTGATTAAAATAAATGAACTTTAAATAACATTTATTTCCAAATATATGTTGATATATTGGTTTTTTTCTTCTTATTTTTAGGAAAAGAATAGTTACTTATTTTGATTCTTTGAAAGTGACTCTTACATTTATGTCAAAATAAGTAATTTAGTTTCGATTTCAACCAATAAAAAGGTTAAATTATTTTAAAACTTATTTATTTATAAGTTACTTTTTAAGCTTTGTGAAACATGCTCTTACTCCTTCCATATGGAAAACTTTCTCCTCTCGTCATCTCAATGTTTCAACATTAATTAATTGGAGCTATCATCTTACATTGCTTGAGATTGATGTTCTTTTACGTGATTCTCAGCCAAGAAATAGCGGATGGGGTCAACAAATCTGCTCAAGCAGTGCAAGCAGCAGAAGCTGGAATTCGACAAATAGGTTCCATTGCTCGTCAACAGACAATGTGTACGAATTATTTCTTCCGTTTTCTACTTATCCAACACCCCTCCGGCTTTATTTTCTTTCCTGTGCGAAATGGATTATAATTAATGTCTTTAACAGCGATGATTCAGGAGAGAGCAAACTTGCCAACTATCTCACTGAAACCAGTTGTTACCGGGGCTGCATCGAAGACTTCTCGTGCTGTCAGCCAAGCCACCAAGAGTATCATGAATATGATATCTGGAGGTGAGCATAACTCCGGGGATGACAATGGTAATAAAGTGGATAGTTAAATTCACGATATTCTCATATTCTACTGGAAGATTCAATATTATTTTGATAGTTAAAATGCTATTATGGTAGATAATTGGAATGTGAATTTGAATTCTCCTTCACACTTGACAAATAATGCAAAAACATGATCCTTTTCAGAACTGAATGCATGTATGTATCTGATTCCTTGCCAGAAACGTTGGATTCTTAATCTTTATGGGTGATTTATATGAACTTCTGCAGTGTAAGATTTATGTTTTTAACCAAAATAACTAGCTGGACTCGGATAATAATGATTGAAATTAAAACTTGGACGTGTTAAAATGTGTTGTGCCTCACTAAGACGCATGTCTCACTCGAGCTATACTGAATGGCCCGGGTAGACTTTATATAAAAATGTAACCAAATAATTCTCTCAAGCCAAGAATTCTCTCCTGTGTTTTTCCTATAAATACTCCCCTGCCCTTTACAGTCTACTTCGTCTCACAATCGTTATAACCCCTCAATTTCGATTCTGATATTTTGTTATACTTTTCTAATTTCAATTTCTTACACTCAATTTCACTCACTATGAAAAATCCAAGTGTTTGTTATACTTTTTTATCATTTTTATGCAATGGATTAAAAGATTTCTGCTTATGTTGATGATTCCAAGCAGTTGGACGTAGATGAAAACCTTTCCAATAGACCCTCAACTAAAGAGAATAATACATCATCCTATGCGCATGACGAGGGTTTGAGTAAATACACGCTCTACTTAAATTATAATAATTGATAGTTAAAGTATGTGTTCACTTTGGTAAAGTGGATTGAACAATACTAAAAACTAATAAAGAAAGTAAGTTATTCTTTTTTCATCTTACTGTCTAATAGTATCTAGTACATCGTACCAAATATGACCAGATATAGTAACTTTAAATAGCATGTCGAATGGACTTGATCAGATTCCTTCTTTGAAGTGAAAATCATTTTGGAATCACTTCAAGTGAACTGGAGTATTGTTCTGTTTTCTCCCTCTGCAATTGAATCAAATCTATCATAGTTTGCATAGCCTTGGGAGTCATTTCAAGTACCAAAAAATTCTGGTAAAGGTTTATTGAAAAGCAACCATTTCGGGCTTGGTGTTTCGCCATGCCTTCTCCAACTCATTGTAAACAAAATCTATCGCTGGATGCCATCTACTCAACTTAGCCAGACACAGTACTGCAATTTGCAATACGGATTCAAAATCAACACCATTCACATTTCCATTCAGCCTTGGGTCCTGAAAATCTGTTGAGTTTCCCCTCGATCACGTCGTTTGCCTGCATGTTAGATGAATCTATAGTCCTTTTGTGGAGTGTCTGTCTGGGCGGATTACCCCTAGATCAAGTTCAATCACTCTTCGTCCAGATAGAAGTCGCAGAATTACTATACCATAACTGTAGATGTCCAGTTAATATTAAAGAATACAAATAAGCTTATATGAAATGCATAATGATGGATACATACTGTGAAGATTTTGAGCAAGATTTCCAGCTGAAAAATAATCATAGACCAAGTACTGTTCGTGACCTTCAATGCAGTAACCTAATAGAGAGACAAGGTTATAATGCCTGACTTTTGAAATATCTTCAATTACCCGAGTGAAACAATCCGGGGTATTCCTCACATGTATCTGCTTAATTGCTTCTAGTTGTCCACTAGGTAGCATTCCCTTGAAAACCTGCCTCGTGCTGCCTCGCCTAGGCACTTTCTTTCATTGTCTAAGTCGGCGGCATTCTTAATTTAGAAAATCTGTAAAGGCCAGAACACGTAGCAGCACTCTGTTCGCGCTGAACTGGCTTTTTAATATGCTTACGATTCTTGATTATATATGTTATCTGCATGATAAGCAATATCAGCGGGATTCACAGAAAGATTGATAAGATAGCTACTGCCAGAGTATCTGGTACATTTGAAGAAATAAATCAGCATTAATGTTCCCTTCACGTAGTAGTGGTACGTTTTTAGTTCAGCAGCAAATGATACTCAAATAGATTGACACTTACCTTTGATTTTGATATAATTCACAGTTTCCGCAAAAGAACAATAAGACATGTCAGAATAGAAATCCTCGTACTCTTACAAAAGTGTATCTATATCTTGACATTGGGGAAACTCCTCGTGCATTTTTCTCTTAATGAAAATAGAGCAAATATAATGCTGGTCTCACCTGAACTAGCCAAAGCGAGCAAGCATCCATAGAAATCATTTATAGTAAAGAAGTTGTCTATCATCGCAGCTGTTATTGAGATAATAATAGCATTAAGACAGACAGATTTTTCGATTCCATTTTCATTCACATTGAGCCGTTTCAACAAATTATCCCTTGTGCTTAATATTGCCAAGGTGCAATTGTTGCAGGCGTCATCAAAGGAAGAGCTGAACTGAGAACACTGGCTTGAGATATCTTGATAATATGGTGCCTGTTTGATGTATGATAATTGAAGATTCGAGCAATGACTGCTTCCATAATACAGATCATCAAAAGCGCACGTTTGAGTAGAAACAGAATGCTGACGCTTAAAGGGAAGACTATTGGAAATTTACTTAATCATGCACAGCGAAAAATAAGCAATTTTCAATTTCCACCAAGGATCTACATTGTATTTAGATAGAAACTGTGATAAAAATAATACATATGATGATTTCTGCAAACTCCTTTGCTTTTTCTTGAACTCCAAAGATCACGATCTACAATTCAAGTTGTCCAAATATCCAGCCTCCAATGGTGATCCACACAGAGAACAAGAATGATGGCTATGGTTTCTTTTCTTGTGTTAGCAAGAATAATAGAAAAAAATCATAATATTCTCAAACTCTAGTAGCATATTAATGTAAGCCCAAGTGGGTTCGATCCGTCTCTTAAATTTAACCCGGTC
>CAIGRN010052486.1:0-11865 GCA_903798345.1 Fraxinus anomala
AAAAAAAAAAAAAATCTAAGTGGCGAAATATGTTATATAAATGAAAGCAGAGATCAAGTTCTTGTCTAATCATGGAGATAATGTTACGTTTTTTTTAATGATTTCAAGGATGAACTGATGAATAAGTTCTTCTTTTGATTGCTCATTAAAGTTTTGTTCTGAAGCTACCATTGTTTTCTCCATTTAATTTCATTCCTTATTATTAATATATGTGTCTATTTTGTACAGATTTGAATATGGATATTGACAATGAATGTCAATATGTTGGTGGAACCCCCAGCAACAAAAAATGCAGGTACAAATGCTGCAACTCATCCTCCACTTCCACCATTATGTTTAGGAAAGAGAAAAAGTAGTGGGAAAACATCAGATGTTTGGGATCATTTCATGATAATAAGAGACCCAAAAGCAGTAGATGTTAGGTGCAAGTGCGAATATTGTGGACTGTCTTATGCTTATGGGGCTAAGAAGTACAGGACAAGTACTTTGAGGACTCATTTGATTAAGTTTTGATAAACAAGATGAGGGTGTGGGACCAATCTTCTTGCTATTCGGTTTAGTAAGGAAATGTCTAGAAGTGCATCTGCTAAAATGGTAGTTATCGATGAACTACCTTTTAGCTTTGTTGAAGGGATGGGATTTAGTCACTTTTGTAGCGTAGCATGTCCTAAGTTTGATCCTACATCTCGTAGAACCGTTGTTAGATATATTCACCAATTGTATTTTGAATACAAAATGGAGTTGAGAAAGAACCTCACTACTAAACATCAAAGAGTTTCACTTACTATGGACACTTGGACATCCACTCAGAATATAAATTATATGTGTCTTATAGCCCACTATGTTGACTCTAACTGGATGCTTCAAAAATGAATTTTGAACTTTTGTGTGATACGTAATCACAAAGGTGAAACTACTGGTAAGGTTATTGAAAGTTGCTTTCATGAATGGGGCCTTGATAAGGTGTTTACAATCACGGTGGACAATGCTAGTGCAAATGAAATGACTATTACATATCTTAGGAGGAAGATGATTGGTTGGGGGCAATGGTGGATGCGTTTTAGATGGCAAATATTTGCACATGAGGTGTTGTGCACATATTATTAACTTGATAGTGTGTGAGGGGTTGAAGGAAGCACATGATTCAATAGTTAGCATTCACAGTGCAGTGAAGTATGTGAAATCTTCACCGGCTAAGGAGTGTGCAACTAAAGAAAAAACTGAATCAAAATCACTTGTATTTATGGATGTGCCTAAGAGGTGGAATTCCACCTATTTGATGTTGGAGGCTGCTTTGAAGTACAACAAGCTTTTGAACGCTTAGAAGAAGAGGATGAACATTACTTAGGCTATTTTTGAGAGGATGATGGCGGTAGAAGAAGGGGTGGACCTCCTTTATTAAGTGATTGGGAAAATGCTTCAGCTTTTGTAAAATTCCTTAAAAGCTTTTATGATGTGACTTTAAAATTTAATACTTCATTACATGTTAGTTCTACGATTTATCTTCATGAATTATGTTCACTTGTAGCAGATTCGGAAGATTGGAGTTCAACTGAAAATTATCTTTTAGGTGAAATGGCTAATAACATGAAGCGAAAATTTGACAAGTACTGGGGGAACATGGACAATGTCAACCAAATTTTATTGATTGCTATCGTGTTTGATCCAAGATATAAATTAGATTATGTTCAGTATTATTTTTGTGATATTTATGAGGATAAGGAATTGGCTAGTACCATGACTCAAACATTGAAGGAAAATTTGATATCTGCTTATGATTGGTATGTAAGGTCCGAAGTAAGTCCTCAAAGTAGTCAAGTATCGATGGATTCGGATTCTGCAAGTGGGTTTTCTTCTGCAAGTCAAGTTAGTTCCACTTTTAGCGTATCTTGTGCTCGTATTTCCAAGTTTAAAGAACAACAAGCAGCAAAAGATTTAGTTAAATGGCATTGAAAGATACTTGTTGGATGCTTGTGAAGATATAGAGGATAAGGAGTTTGATGTACTTAACTGGTGGAGGGTACATGGAAGTAAATATAAAACCTTGTGCAAACTTGCAAAAGATGTTTTAACCATTCAAGTATCTACGGAAGCTTCAAAAAGTGCTTTCAGTATGGGAGGAAGAATTTTAGATCCCTTCCATAATTCTTTGACTGCAAGGATGTTTGAGGTTTTAGTTTGCATCCAAAATTGGCTCAAATCTACTACAAGCGAGGACAAATTTTACATGGAGGATGTGGAGTATTATAACAAATTGGATGAAGGTAGTTAACTATTTCATTTAGTTTGTTAGTTATATTTGTTTCAATTTCATTTAGTGTTAATTCAATCATTTTTTTAGAGTTTTCGGAACCAACAGAGATGAATGAAGACTAGCAGCAAGGATAAATAATTCATGCTATCTCAAAATTTTCAAGTAGGTGATTTACGTTACAACTTATGGCTTTTTGTAAGACACATATTGATTTTAATTCCTTAATCAAATTTTTTTGTTATCCATTTTTGTCATTGATTAAAAGACGAGTTTTGCACATGTTAGCTAAAGGTACTTTTTTTTTTTTTTTTTTTACATCACATTTGATACTAGCTTTATAATTAAATATGATTCACGTTTCCATTTATGATTGCAGGTGAAGGGGATTCAAACTGGGTAATGGTTAATCTTAGTTTCTTGTAAATGGAATTTTGGCCAGCAAATTGTGCTTAGGATGTTATTTATATGTTAAATGATTGTTGTTGGACAAATTGTTATTGAATTTGAAATGAATGTTATTGGTAATATTTGTTATTAATTTTGCTTTAATTACAGGTAATGAAATAATATTTCAAATTTTAACTTTTAAGTACTACACGATTTAGCTCTTTCAATTATTTTGATNAATATTTGTTATTAATTTTGCTTTAATTACAGGTAATGAAATAATATTTCAAATTTTAACTTTTAAGTACTACACGATTTAGCTCTTTCAATTATTTTGATTTATGGTGTAAAATGGGTGCAAAATCTGATTTATTACTTTGAGTAAAATTGTGTGTTAATAACAGGTTATGAATTTGCTTTATTTACAACTTACAGGTCATGGATTTGTGTTTTTTTTTTTTTTTAAAATGACAGGTGTACTTAAATTGGGCCCAAAAGCTTTAAAGTTTTTTTTCCTTTACATTCATTTTAGGCCAAAAACAAAACAGACTAACTGAATCGAACCGATCTAAACTGATTCGGTTTGGGTTGGTTTGGTTTAAGAGCTTGATCAGTTTTGGGTTGGAATTTATCCAAACCGACTTGTTTGATTTTGGTTTTGGGTTGGGGTTGAAACCGACCCAACCCGAACCGTGCGCAGGCTCTCATCCGGACTCAAAAGTCCACTATATTGCTTATTAAGATATCACACACTTGTAATAGAAAAAACGCAACAAGTTTTTGGCATTGTTGCCAATGATCTATTTACTTTTAGTCCTAATTTATTTTTTTAAATTTTGATTTGATTTGTTTATTATTTTCTATTAACAGATAAAATGTGTTCTTTGTATGTTCCGTACCCAAGGTGACGGTTTTGAATCGACTGATTTGGAGATAAAACATACTTTCAGACGAAAACGCAAATAACACAGCAAAAACAACAACATTAAATGGATGACGATCAAAATATCCATATTCCTATACATCCAATTGGACAAGTTGTCGAGGGAGTAGCGGCACCACTGGATCAACAACATGAGCGAGTGGAAATAAATGAAGGGGACTTGTCAGCTTCAATGTTTTTTAGGCCCATAGCAGCACCCGCGCGCTCCAGTATAGTATATCCCAATTTTGGGGTGAACAACTTTGAGATAATGGTAGATTTGATTAATTAACCAATAAAACTATCCAATTTTAAGGTACAACTCATGAAAACCCAAACACACATATCTCTGGATTCCTCAAAAATTGTTAGAATTTTCATACCCCAAGGATCGATGAAGACGCTATCAAGCTCAGGTTATTTACCTATACATTGTAAGATGCTGTATTGGAATGGTTAGATGCTAGACCTCATGAAAGTATTACTACATGGGAAGAACTGACTAGAGAGATTGTGAGAGCTATCACGAGGCATAGAACAGATTCAAGGAGTTAATGAGAAATTGTTCAAATCATGGGATCATTATAGGTAATTAAGTGCAATATTTCTACACCGGACTGTCACCATTGTCAAAATTTCAAGTGGATTCGTCTATTGGTGGATCAATCATTGAGAAATTCGCACAATAATGCATGGATTTGTTTGAGTTAATTGCCACAACACATTCAATATTTTCATCAGAAAGAGTACCACAGAAAGCGGCTGAAATTTATGAATTGGACAGCACAACAACTACCAACACGCAGATAACAACTTTGACAAAACAGGTAGAGTTTCTGATAAAATCACAAACACAAAGAGCACACTTCCTGCAATTTGTATCCAACTTGTCCCTTTCTTTCTACTTATCCCTATTCTACTGATAATAGAGAAAACCCTTTTTCCCCTCGAAATTAGATCTCAAACATTTACACACACAGAGTGAGTGAGAAAAAATGAGCATTTTGAGTGAAACCCTATTACAAAGAGGAAAAGAGAGATTGGAGAGTTTAGTGAAAAGAAAATAATTTAGAGCCTAGCTTCAAACCATACTTAATAAGCCACTAAAAATTAATGGGCCTGTCTCTACTGAGGAACAAGCTATGAAAATCTTGAGATCTTTCACTGAGACTCTTTCTGTGTTAACTTCAGATGAAACATTCTAGATCAACGCCAGTAATAGTGGCGCCTTAGTTTGTTCCTGTGAGAGTGAGAAGAAGTCGGCAAGGAGATTGGAGATGACAAGGAGATTCCAGATGGCGGTATATGTTTTTGATTTTTTAACAATCCCTAATAACATGAATTGTGAGGAAAGTAGAAAGACGGAGGAGAAATCAGTGTTTCAACAAAGACTAAGACCCTGTCGGGTTAACTAAAATTTGGCGGTTCAACGGTTTGAAGTGGGTTGTTTGTACTGCAATAAATCTATGTGACTCAGATAGGACCTGGGTCTGGTCAGCGATTTCCGAACCGAACCGGCTTGTCCAGTTCGAGTTTTATAACACTGATCGAAAGGATTTATTGGGTTCAAAAAATTAATCGCGTAAAAATACCAAATGAAGAAAAAAAAGTACAATCACTTATAAAAAGTAAAATGTTGTCTCATTAAAACTTTGTCTAACAAAAATTCAACTGTATAAAGTTTGAGTGAACGAAAAAAGTACAACTACTCTCTTAATTTCAATTAATGAAAATTCTTGTATCAAATCATCCATGTCTTGATCATGTATTCAACATCATAATTTCGATAAATTATGTTTCATATTGTCTTGTTATAGCTTCATTCAAGATGTTTATCAATCTTTGGTAACTATAGTAATATGATGATTCGGTAAAAATGGATCTTATTGCTATCCTCAAGAGTCTTGTACGCATTTTGTAACATGCAAGAGTATATTTTGAAGGTAATTGTCTTACGGGTTATAGATATTTATTATATATAGAATACGTCTTCTTAAAATCAAACTAGAAAAAACGCATTTGGAAAAAAATTTAGATTCGTAAAAAGAGCACATTACTCTTTTGTACTCTACAAAATTTATGTCACTAAAAATTTTGTCAAGAAGATCAAATTGTACGATAGCTGGAATTCTACACAGTAAAAAATTGTGGCTCAGTTGACTACAGAGGCTGAATATATTGCTGCATCAGAAGCCACCAACCAAGCTGTTTGATTAAGGAAAGTGCTGAAGACTTAAAGCATAAAACAGATAAAGCTACCATCATATTTTTTGATAATCAAAGTGCAGCAGTAATGGTTAAGACCCCTGTGTTCCATGGTAGAACCAAGCATATCAAGATTAAATATCACTCAATCAGGGAGGTGCAAGAAATGAAGGAAATTGAATTGGTACACTGCAAATCTGATGAACAACTTGCTGATATCCTTACTAAGTCATTGGGGAAAGGGAAGTTTGAAACACTAAGAGATCTTCTTGGCGTTTCTAGCAAAAATGTCGAGGAGGAATGTTAAGTGTAGCATGACATTTTTACTGCTAATACACTATACTTTTTTGTAATCATCATTACTTGAGTTACTAGTAAAGTTTGAAACACTAAGAGATCTTCTTGGTGTTTCCAGCAAAAATGTCAAAGAGGAATGTTAAGTGTAACATGACATTTTTACTGTCAATCCACTATGCCTTTTTGTAATAATCATTTACCATTACTTTGTTCACTTTCCTTTCTCTTTGCTTTGTTAATATTATCACAACATTTAACAGTGAGTATGAAACTTATATAAGTACAACATACAAAAATGTGCAGTTTCAACGACAATGTTTGAGGCCTGAATATTTATTTCAAACAGGCTGAACTGTATTCCGGAATCTCACCTGTCGCAGTTTACTAAAAATGCTATAAGAAATTCCACGGGACTCCGATTGACCTGTTTTTAGTTGCATATCATAGTTAAATCATAAAGGGCCCTTTTCCAACTAAAAGCATGCTGAAATTCAGAGCATAGTAAATTTTTAAAAACAAGGGCAAAATATTGAAAATTACAGATACAATTGCTGTAGTTATTACAGATGCAATTGCTATAGGCATGGATCTCACTGTTACACTGACCCCTCCAGATAGTTGCAAGACAATGTGGAAGAATTTTATTTACAAACTAGGATCTGATTTTTTTATCCACACATAGACACGAGTCACTGGGGACTCACATGATGGACCTAGATCACGGTCTTCTCGACCCGATGATGAAGATTTAGATGTCGAACAACTGTTTGACACCAAGAGAGATATTCTTGAAGCTTTATAAATGATTTTATTGAAACACCACTTTGAGTTCAAAGAGAAGAAATCAAACAAAACTACCTATAAAATTATTTGCTTAGAAGACAGTTGCAAGTGGTGTGCACAAACAACAAAGTTTGACATAGCTGATTTCTCTGTAGTTCTCATATATTCTAGGGGATATACTTGCCCAGTGGGTATTATTCGCAATGATTAAAAAAAAAGCAAGATCGTGGTTTAATGGAGATGTATTATGCACAATTTTCATGACCCAAATACAACTTATAAACATGCAAACATTATTCACAACGTAATAGATGTAATATATGTTAAGAATTATGGTTCCATCTTAAAAAATCAACCTTATTAAGAGGAGTAGCTCAATCCTTTATAAGTTGATCTATGGTTACATTTTTAGTCGATGTGGGATTCTATTCCTTAACATGTCCTCGCATGATGGTGGCTCGTTTGAGCAGACCAATCTTGAAATTCGTATACTCACTTTTGAAGTCTTAATCGGATCGAATTGCTCATTAGAGTTTAATGGGCTTTGATATCATGTTAAGAACTGGGGTTCCATCTTAAAAGGTCAACCTTATTAAAAGGAGTAGTCCAATCCTTTATAAGTTAGTCTATGTTTACATCTTTAGTTGATGTGGGATTCTATCCCTTAACAATAGAAATGACTTTTTTCTCTTCTTTATCCAACTTTGTTTATTTTGAATTAAAATGCAAATATGGAATTGGCACTCATCATAGTTTGAAATTTTGGTAAGTACAAATAATTTAGATGAAGAAAGGAAAACAACATTGTCAAGAAAATCAAATAGGACAAAACTTGGGAAAAGGAAAAAGAGTACACAACTACTTTTCCCGATTTCAATTAATGAAAATCTTTGTATCAAACCATCAATATCGTGCACGTCGATGTCTTCAATATCACAATTCTTGTGAAGTTCCATGTTTCCATGTTGCATTGTTACATCCCCAAGCAATATCATCCTCATACAAGATATTTATCAATCTATATTTGACTTTAGTCAGCATGATGGTCCATTGAAAAATAGATTTTATTTTTGCTCTATTTGGGAGTCTCATATACAATTTATAACATACATGAGTAAAATCTTAAGATTATATTAAGAGTAAATATCCTTAGGTTATGGACGTTTATTATACAAAGAATATATCTCATCAAAATCTTAATATGAGAACCCCATGAAAAAATACCTAATGAATGAAAATGAGTAAATTATTTCTTTGAAAGCACTACAAAAGTTCCCTGATTAAAAACATTGCAAAGAAACATGATGTGACGAAATATTTGCATATGGAAAAGCGTAAATCAATATTTTCTCTCACTCACTATGATATCACTTAAATTATATGCTTTAGACATATTAAATCCTTCAGTGATAATATTAGTAGTAATTTCAGATAAGTTGGCTAACATTTATTATATACATATCAAATTTAATGCATTAATTTATCTTTTTATACAAGTCGTTGAATAATTTATTAAGTTAAGAGTCATGCACTGACTATTATGACTTTATTTTTCTCTTCCCTCTTCGCATAAATATACATCTTTAGTTGTTCGGACTGCAAGTCTAGAACTTTAGATTTCTTTAGTAAGTTCGATTTTGCTAGGAATGTATCATTTAATTGGCCAATCGCTTCTTTAATTGATATGTTTAGATGAATTTATTTTGATATTCTTGCTATTCAAATTATGAAGTGGTCCATTATATATAAAAGCATTGTCGACAATTTTTTTTTTCTTTTTGTTTCTATTTCTTTCGCATGATATATTGAAATATCTCTACTTTCAACAAGTACTTGAATCCTTCAAGAGTTTTAAAATTAGTTACGTCTATATGTTTTGCCTCCTAACTGGGATTGTCTGCCTTATTTATTCCATTTTTTTTCCTTCAGAATCGAATGTCACAACAATTCAGACATGTCATTTATATAATACATTAGTTTCTCCTTCTAAGACATTAATACGAGATGGAGCATCTATAGCTGGTATGTAAGTTTTTTTTAATCTCTTATAGGTAGTAAGTGCATGTTGCAAATGAGTTTTTTCTTTTGAGATTGTCAAGAACGCAGATGTAGATAAAGCAATATGATACATCATGTATTATGTCCAGTTACTAATTTCTTCCCTAATGCTGAAAAAACAAAATCAATCGATCGTGTTATAAAATATCATTGATTAGGGCCCACAATCACTACAAAAAATGTGGCTTTAGGCACGGATTTTCCATTCTTGAAGCCATGATATCTGTTGCTATTAGTCTTCAACAACGAAAAATTATCAACCACAAATACGTTGCTAATTTGAGGGTTGCTGATAGTTTACCAACGGATCATCCATAGGTAAAGTGTAAACCTATTACCAACTAAATATCCAATGGAAAAATATTGCTATTACTAACCTAATTTCCATTGGTAAATATCTACCTTTACCAACCGAATATCTGTTGGTAAAAACTTTGTCATTACCAACCGAAATTTCCTTGGTAAAAGTCTAAAACTTTATCATTACCAACTAAATTTCTATTAATAACCTTTTTCGTAGGTGAAGCTTAATTTATTTATATTTTAGTAAAAACTACTAAAAATTTATAAAACGTGCTAATTAATAATCAATATTATCAAAACTCACTAAATAATCGTAATCGTCGAAATGCACTAAAGCTTTAATAGATAAAGTTATTATATTGAAATTCCTATGTATGAACATAATGTCTTACACATCTTCATTTCATGATCCCGTGCTAGAAGAAAATTGAAAGTTTGGAATATTTAGTTCCCTAAGCATTCTTCGCACTATTTGTCACATCTCGACCTTATGATTTCTTTCAACACTTTTCAAGACGTTCGTTGTTTTCTTCTATCGTATTTCATGTACTGGCCATCCCTGAGTTTAAAATATTCACCTATTCATCACATGTAAGAATTGAAGTATAGGTGAAGTAGGTGTGCCAAGAACATGTGAAACAGGCTGTAGTGGACCAAACCCATAAACACGTCCCTTAGATGGATCGTTGACAGCATCCATCCATGATTCGGGATCAAAATCGGGTTGATCATCTCTAACGGTACCATACTTGGTCTCGGTAGATGCCTTAAGAGTATCCTGTAAAAAAAATTATATTGCTTGTCATACTCACTATATGAACAAACTATAAAGTACTTAAACTCTAATTTGTACTTACATGAACTCGTGTGGATTACTTTGACAAACGGATAATCCATTTATAATTACCACCAGATGTAATCAGTTGGTAAATATCCTTATGGGTGAAAGATCTAAAAGTTAAACGACAACAAAAGGCACAGAATATCCGTTGCTAAAGAGCTATCACCTTCATCAATAAAAATTATGTTGTTGATTACTGTAGTTGAAAGTAGATTATTTTTACCAACGACTACGTCACTTATGGAATATCCATAGGTGAAAAATCTAAACTTAAACGACAACAAGAGGCACGGAATATCCATTGGTAAAGAGATATTGTCTTTATCAATAAAAATTTCGTTGTTGATTACTATAGTTAAAAGTGGATTGCTTTTTCCAACGAATAATCCTTTTTTTTATTAGCGTTGGTAATTATCGATGTGAAATATTCCATAGGTGAAAGATCAAATTGTTAAAGACAACATAAGGCACAAAATATTCGTTGGTAAAGATATATCACATTTACCTACCGGAAATTCTGTCACTGATTACTATAGTTAAAAAGTGGATTACTTTTATCCTTTGGTAATTATCCATGGGTAAAAAGCTATTTTTAGTAGTGGATTGTTTTATAAGGGTTCAAACGAAATGTATATTTCAGTAATCATTAATATACATCTTAATTAGTGCATTACAATGTAATAATTATACATATATTGTACTATAAAAAAAATTAGGTAGACCGTATCCCCATTATAACGGGAAGCACTTTGATGTTGACATGATGTATATAAGTGTTTTATATAAAATAGCATTCCTAAATAGAGATGAAAAATACTTTGTTCATGATAGTATTGGTTAAAAAATTAATTAGATGCTCTTAACAATCAATTGAATAAACCATTTATCGTCATCCCAATTAGCATTTATCAAAAGTTATTTGTGTTATTTATATAGGACATTTATTACCGTCTTCATATTATCAAACCTACAGTTTGATGTCACATTTTCTGGATGTTCTCTCAATCTAGAGCCAAGAGCATACTTCATCCTGCAATAACTTACAAGTATTAGTAACTTATTAAAAAAATAACTTATAGAGCAAATCTTTGCTACACTTGTGATACTATGCACACACCATGATGACACATAAGGCACAGATCACTCCAAAAGAAAAAACAAGCTTAAAAGCATATTTTAAAAAGTGCAAGTAATACTCATCAGGCATGCTTATTAGTTCACCCTTTTGCAATTCAAGTAGAATCTCTAGATTGATTATCCAACAACAAAATTCAGACATCCTATGAGGATGTGGCACAATGATGATTTTGGATCAGAGTGATGTGGCAGCTGTCTGGATTGATTGACTATTTGACTGATGAAATAGAATTAAAGGGAAAAACATATTTCTTCCTTGGCTGATCAATTCTTATTTAAAAAAACACTCGCCATTTTCATGCCTTTGTTAATGGGCTGAGTTCATGAGATGCTGCCAACTCTCAACACCAGGACCTTTGGATGGGTGACCTTCTGGTTGCTTCTATGCGTGTATCATTTGGATTAGGTTATGTTACACCCCACTCATTTCTAGTTAAAGTTAAATAAGGATTTAAGTTGGGATTTAGTTTCTATTGTTGAAAATCTAAGGACTAAATGTATGTTATATGAAGATTTGGGGAATTGCAATTATCCAATAGTTATCCATTAAACTTTAGACATCAATCCATTTTCTCGTTTTGGGGACAAAATGAAAGTAAAAACCGAGGCAGAGAAGAATCAAGAAAAGAGAGGAAGGAGGGGGAGAAAAAGGAAAGAAAAGAAAAGAAAAGGGAAGAA
>CAIGRN010052496.1:2575-19234 GCA_903798345.1 Fraxinus anomala
AAAAAAAAAAAAAAAAAAAAAAAAAAAAAAAAAATAGCATGCAAAACAAATACCTAATTAATGAGATACACAAACACCAATAGCCGTTCGAAGAAATTCAAAACACGGACCATCCAATGGTTTGATAAATAAGTCAGCTAATTGGTTCTCAGTAGAGATGTGCTCAAGGATTACAACACGAGTCTCTACAAGCTCTCGAATAAAATGATGTCGTATATCAATATGTTTGGTTCGAGAGTACTAAACATGATTTTTGGAAATATTAATGGCACTAGTGTTATCACAAAACACAGTTATAGTACTATGTTCAATACTATAATCACTCAACATTCGCTTCATCCAAAGTAGTTGAGTGCAGCAACTTCCTGCTACAATATATTCGGCCTCTGTCATGGACAATAAGATAAAATTTTGTTTCTTACTCATCCAATCTACAAGATTAGCTCCAACATAAAACAGCCTCCAGAAGTACTTTTTCTGTCATTGGCATTTCCGGCCCAATCGGCATCGGAATAACCAGCAAGATTAAGAGTAGAGTCCCGAGAGTACAGAATCCCATAATTAATGGTACCGTTTACATATCTAATGATACGTCGCACGGCGCTCAGGTGGGATTCCTTGGGATCTACCTGAAAATATACACAAACCCTACACTAAAGGCTATGTCAGGTCTATTAGCAGTGAGATATAGTAAACTGCCTATCATACTTCTATCTAGTGTCTGATCAACACTCTTACTTGTACGATCATGACCTAACTTGACACTGGTACTCATTGGGGTTCTAGTGTATTTTTTGCTGTCTAATCCAAAACGGTTGACAATATTTTTCGCATACTTCGGTTGAGATATGAACAACTCATCATCAATTTGTTTGACCTGGAGCCCTAGAAAGTAATTTAATTCTCCAATCATACTCATACCAAATTCTTACTTCATACATTTAGCGAAATCATGAGCAATAGAATCAATATGAGATCCAAAGATAATGTCATCGACGTAGATCAGAGCTTTCGTGATGGTTTCTTCAATATGTCTGATGAATAGGGTTCTATCAGTACCTCCTCTTGAAAAACTATGTTCCATGAGATAAACAGTAAGTCTATTATACCAAGATCTAGGCGCTTATTAATGTGGAAACTTAGGATCAACAAAACTTTTTGGTTGTTCAACATAGGCTTCTTCCTGAAAAATTACATTCAAGAAGGCACTCTTGACATCCATTTGATATAATTTAAATCTTAAGGTGTAGGCAACAGCCAGAAGAATCCTAATGGATTCAAGTCTAGCAACTGGGGTAAATGTTTCATCAAAGTCAACTCCTTCAACCTAAGTATAGCCTTAGGCCACTACCCTAGCCTTATTTCTAGTTATGGTACCTTGATAATCGATTTTATTCTTAAATATCCACTTAGACCTATAACATTGCAATCATCAGGTCAAGGAACAAAATCCCACACGTTGTTCGTACAAACTGATTCAGCTCTTCGTGCATAGCATTTTTCCAACATTCATCCCCAATAGCGTCTTCTACTTTCTTAGGCTCCATCTGAGACACATAGCTAGCATATGTCAGATTGTTCAAAACCCTCTTTCAAAGTCTCATCCCTTCATCAAAATCCCCTATAATATTCCTTTTAGGATGATTCGCCTTAACTCTGGACAAAGGTTCTTTAGGAAGTTCAGTTTTATCATTAGGTGTAGACTCCTTAATTGAAGTATCCGAACCATTAGTAGTGTGTGGAGGGTCGTAAATCGACATTACTTTAGGTTCAGTCACCATGGCGAGTACAACACTCAAGTGCTCCAGCTCTACACAGTCTCCTTCAGTCTCTCCCTAATTACAGCCATTATCCACCACTACATTGATGGATTCTATCACAAGCCGTGTATGAGAATTGTATACACGATAGGCTCGACTATTTCTAGAATATCGTAGGAAAATTCCCTCATCACTTTTCAAATCAAACTTGCCTAAAGTTTCTCTATCTCTCAGAATATAGCACTTGCTGCTAAATACAAGAAAATACTTAATAGTAGGCTTTTTACCTTTCTAGATCTCATATGGTGTCACATCAGGTTTAGGTCTAAGATAAACTCTGTTAACAATGTGATATACAGTGTTAATGACTTCCCCCCCAGAAATGCATAGCTAGTTCCTTACCATGAAGCATGGTTCTAGCCATTTTTTGAAGCACGAGATTTTTCCTCTCAACAACCCCATTTTGTTGTGGAGTGATCGGCGAAGAGAACTCATGCTGGATTCCTTCTTCCAAGCAAAAGTTTTCAAGATTAGAGTTTTCAAACTCTTTTCTATGATCACTGAGAATTCGTGATATAGTAAAAAATTTCTCATTCCTAAGCCTCTTGCACAATGAGATGGTAAGTTCGAACACCTCAATTTTATATCTCAACAACTCAATCCATGTATATTGAGAAAAATCGTCAACTACAACCAAGATATATAGTTTACCTCCAAGACTTTCTGTCATAGATGGTCCTATTAAGTCCATATTGAGTAATTTAAGTAGCTTGTTTGTCAAGATCTTAGAAGTTTGTTGTTTACCTTGTTCACATGAGCCGCATACAGTGGTATCAATATTTTCAAGTTTAGGTAACCAATTTACAAGTTTCTTCTTGGCGAGTTTAGACAAGCTTTTACGGTTCATATGATCAAACCGTTGATGCCACAGTTCAGTGACGTTAATCTTGGCACTACTGCACACGTAGTTGGAATTAGGAAGAACTCCATAACAATTATAAAGCCGTTATACCACAGTTCAGTGACGTTAATCTTGGCACTACTACACACGTAGTTGGAATTAGGAAGAACTGCATAACAATTATTTGAAGTTCTTACTCCTTTGAGGACAATGTTACCAGTAAAATCATACATGGTACACCTCTCCTGGACAAAACTAACTTCGAAATCAGCATCACATATTTGACTAATGCTTAACAAGTTAACTTTAACCTTTTCACATATAACAGATCTAAGATAGAAGAAAATCTAGATATATTAACGACACGTTTTCCTAGAATAAGTGCAGTAGCCCCGTCCCCAAAGATAACCACACAGCTGTTCAAATCATCGAGAGACGAGAACAAGATTTTGTCACCACACATATGTCTTGAACACGCATTATCCAGATACCACATAGAAATATTTTGAGCTTTAAGTGCAACATAAACAACATAGCAATTCAGTTGGTCTTCAAACCTAGAGAAGTCTCTCTTCTTTACCCAAACCTTCTTGGAAGTAGAAGTTATTTTAGTTAACCGAGACATCATCTCAGTTAAGTGGCTAACCTGATTGACAAGGAAGTTAAACGTGCTCGAGACATCTTGATTTTTACTTCTAGCCGCGAGTTTATGACACCTAAGTCTTGTGTGTTCCTGTGCGCCACGGTGGTGGCAAGTGGGAATGAACCTGGGTTCAAACCTGATCTGTGGTCGTTGTCGATATGTAGGACGATTGACCCTATGCTGTCTAGTAGACCTCAATCCTATGGCATGCGTAGGATAAGCAATCTCCTAAATTTTGTTAGTGGTCGGGACGAACGTGGTCCTGGATATACTAGTAGTAGCATCACTGTTATGAACGTAACCCAGACCATACCTATTACCCGCAGGCTTGTTCATCCCCAGCAGATTATCTAGCTTCTGCGAGCCACTCATAAAGGATTGGAGTTTTGCGTTAGATTTATCAAGATCACTCGTTAATGATATAACTTTAGATTCCAAGTTTTCATTAACCAACTTCAACTCAGTTAAATTTTTGTTCGAGTTCTGAAGGTCACCTAAGAGTTTTTCTTTTTCTCTTTCCAGATCATTAACTTTTTTTAGAACAACTTTATTGACCTTTTTTTATCTTTAGACTCTCCTCAAACAGTTCATGATAAGATTCGTGAATATCAGGTTCATCCTCAGATTCTTCCTCGAATATTTCACCATGTTCATCAGTTTCAATCTTCTCAATTTCATTATTGGATTCTATAGTTGCTATAGATGTGAAGGCCATGAAATTTTGTTCATCTTCACCACCAGAAGTATCAATTTGAGCACTAGAATCTGATTCATCATCACTCAAGGTCACTGTAAATGCTTTACATCTACCTTTATTTGAACTCTTTTTCAAGTTAGGACATTCACTCATAATGTGGCCACAACTTTGCACTCATGGCATTGAATATATTGAGATTTCTTAATGGGAGTCCTAGAGGTGTTTTTCTCACGTCTACCCTCGAGAGTTTATTAGGGACATCACTTTTTTGCTCTTGAGGCTTTCTCTTATTCCTCATCACCTTTTGAAATTTTTTAACGAAATAATCTATTTCGTTGTCCCTTAGAGTTTCAATATCAGTAGACTCGCTCTTCTCTTCTCTAATGGTGTTCATGACGATGGATTTAACCTTTATATGTTGAGAGACGGTAAGTTCGTAAGTTTGAAGTGATCTTACAAGTTCTTCAATCTTAACAGTGTCTAAGTCCTTACTTTCTTCTATTGCAGTAACCTTAGGTCTAAACCTCTCGAACGGGGATTTAAGGACTTTTCTAACAATTTTGGACACAGGGATCTTTTCACCTAAGTTAAAGCTAGAGTTGACTATGTCATTTAGCTTCATATAGAATTCATCGAACGATTCATCGTCCTTCATTCTAATCTCTTAAAACTTAGTTGTTAACATCTGCAATTTAGAATTTTTAATCGTTTTAGTTCCCTCGTGTGTGGTTTATAAGATATCACAAACTTCTTTGACAGTTTCACGCATCGAGGCTCTTCTAAATTCTTCAGCAGACACAATCATAAACAGGGCATGAAGGCCTTTGCTGTTCTAATTACACTCATCTAAGTTCGTTTTAGTCCATAGTAAGATATCAGTAGGTGTGACTACACCAGCAACAGTTGTTGAAGATGGAGCACGCCCATTTGAATGCAAATCCAAATACGTTCATCCAAAGCCTTAAGAAAAGCTCTCATCCGAACTTTTCAGTAGGCATAATTGCCTCCATCAAAGAACGGAGGTATGGACAATGACTGACTCATCTAGAATATATAAAAAGGGTCAGAAATCGATTTAAGACTCTAATACCAATTGAAATTTACGTAGTTTGACCCTAACTATACCTAGAAGGGAGTGAATAGATATATTATGCTGAATTAACATTATTAATTAATTAGCAACATTTCACCAATAATTATCTCTAGATGATTAAGCATTGAAGTCAATTCAACCTATGTTTAAATACCGCAATTAATATAATCAATAAAGAAAGTAGTAAAAATACACGGTATGATCACGGAGAAACCCAACGGGAAAAACTCCGAGCACTTTGCCAGTCAATCTACTATAAACGATTCAGACACTTATAGTCTACCAGATTAGACGACGACACGTACTATTTAATCTCTAGACTGAAGTTCTTACAGCTCTCCTGAAAATTGTGCTCCCCTACACCAATTCTTAGCTGCAATTTTCAAAGCTCTCTTGGAATCTGTTATCCTACAGCACTCCTAGGCTTGCGGAATCATCTATCTCCTGTGGATCACAAGAACACCTAATTCTTCAGTGACTAGAACTCCAGTCAATTTTCCTCGATCTTCAGCAACTCTGACAGATGCGGAGGAAAGAACGGTTTGGTATTTGAATTATAAAAGTGATGTTTTTCTCACAAAAATAATCTCACGGACCGAAGGTTGAAAAAATGAATATGTAGGAATTCTCTCTGATGGAGCTCTCTCAATGATCAACCTTCTCCGATCACGTTCAGATATGTTTTGGTATTTATAGGTAGGTTAGAAAAGTAATGGGCCAGGGAAATAAGCCTTTAAATCTCGAAATAAAAATTTACCAAGCAACACTGTCACTCGAGCGAGGGCTAAGTGACAGTCGAGTGACAGGCTATCGCTCGAGCGAATGCAGGGCGACAGTCGAGCGACGAAGGTTCTTTTTTTTACGCTCGAGCTAATCATGGTGACAGTCTAGCGAAAATGTAAGCTGTATTTTTCTTCTTTTGCCATACTCGAACCCTAAACCTAAAGAACCTATTTTCATATAATTGCACATTATTCCTTGACCTTTTACAACATTTACAATTAAATCATTTTGTTTACAGAATTGTCAATTACATAATTAAAAACCTAACATTTTCATCCATCAATGGTGTTGTACTTAAAAAGGTTTGTGTGAGGCTAGTGAATGAGCTAGAGACTTTCACTCAAACTTAGTTCATCTACAAATGTCACCATCGAAGTCCAACAGCAAATATAAATGTTGTTAGACACGAGCCTGAATGACTATTGTTACTCCTACTATCTTGTGGACATCACATAGAGAGTAACATAGGGCCATGCCGTGGGCGACACCCATCATACACCACGTATGTGCATCGCGAAAGAAAAATCTTCTAGACGAATCAAGTACAAAACAATTTTGTGACCCTCACTCTAACACGATGTACAACCCCGAACCACCAAGACTACCCTCATGTAACCCAATAACATAGATTGGTAGGCTTTAGCTTCACAACCACTTTAGTTCATCAATCAAAAGCCAAAGTGGCAAAGTATGAACCTTATGCCTTGAAGTACGTCAACTCTTTGTTCCTAAAAATTACACTAGTCTCAGTAGAGGACACTGTAGCATCATCCCCAAAGGGACAATAATCTTTTGACACGTTGAACTTCATCATGTACATTTCCTCGATTAAGAATGTATGGGAGATATACTAACATTCCTAAGACAATTTAGTAAAAGGATAACATTCAATGGCCAAAAAATGGCACAATCAAATATATGAAAAGGTCATTGGACCAGCATGAGATGGTGGCTTGCATTGTAACGATGTTAAAGAGTACAAGTGGCACATAGGTAGACAGAGACGTGGCAGAGATCTGTTGACAATTAGGTCAGTGGCGAAGTGAGGTGGGGGCCAATGGGTCCTAGGTTTCAACTAAAATTTGGGTTTTTGAAAAAAAATAATACTAATAACTTAATAATAAAATGCAGTGAGACGGGGTGGCGTTAAAATAGAAAATGATGGTGGGAAATTAAATCAAATAATTATCTATTTGTTTATCTCTAGCCTTTTGTGTCAATTTTGTCCCAATTCCAATCCATCAAAAACTCAGGTATTTTTCTCATTAATGTATATGATTATGAAATATTTGTATGGATATAGCTTTCTTTGTGTGTTTTATGTGATGCCCTTTTGTAATAAAAAATAAAAAGCTCTTTTTCATGATATATGGAGTGTAAAAAGCTCTTAACAGATATTTAATATTAGAAAATGTTTTGTAAGTTCATTTGCATTGGATTTCAAGAAATATGGGTTGAATCATATCAGATAGTGGAACTTTATCGAGACGATTCATTTTGCCCTTTTAATTAGACTAGGAAAAACTAATTTATTCTATATAAAATTTTATATTACTTACTACATTATTGCGTTGTTTGAAAAAACTTTACTTTATTAATTTATACCACGCTGAATTTAGATCTTGGCTCTGTAAAGATCAACATGCATAATTATATATTTAATGAATTCTCATGTTATGTAGCAATAAATCTAACATATTTGAGTGTTAGTGATTTGTAGTTGATTTTTCACAAAGGTAGCGTGTGTCAAGTTACAATTTTTCACAAATTGGGTCTAAGGCTTCATGTTTGGAGTATTGGGTTTGAAGATGTCAAAATAGGATTCAAGAAGAAAAAAATGTGAATTGACGGCGCTGAACGATCGTTCGACTATCGCTCGAGCGATAGGAGCAAAATTGGAATAGGGAGTTCATCGCCCGCTTGTCGTTGAGCTATAGCTCGAGCGACTGGCTCTCGCCCGCTTCTCGCTAGAGCTTCGCTCGAGCGACAGGCCGCCGCGAATGTTTTTCCTTATTTTTCATTTTACGCCATTTTTGACCTAATTTCCATATTTTAGGTTTATTCTAGGGTTTGGACATATCTCTTATAAATAGTACATCTTCATTCAGTTTCATAGACCTTAAGTTGCAAAAATTGTATTTTCTCTCCATTGGTTGTCATTAATAAAATACTCGGTTCCTCTGCCAATTTCTTCTTCTTATTTACTTTTCTTTTATATCTTGTTCTTAATTGTCAATTGTGCGATCTATACTTCATATCGCGTCATATCGCATCATCCTCAAATTCCTAACAAATGGTATCAGAGCCAAGGTTCAGTAGTTCCGCAGAGCAAGGATTTGATTGTTTGAGATTTTTGTTAACGACGACTACCATGAAGTATGATATTTCGTTGTTAGATCACAATACAAGATTTTGGTTGTGGCAAATGAAGATGAGAGCTATAATGGCACAAATGAATTTGGATGATGCGCTGTTGGGATTTGATAAGATGCCCACAACTTGGACAACAGAGGAGAAGCAACAGAATGATCGCAAGACACTTTTGTATATTCATCTTCATCTATCTAACAACATTGTTCAGGACGTCTTGAAGAAGAAGACAGCAGATGCATTGTGGTTGAAACTGGAGCAATTGTGCATGACCAAAAATCTGATTAGTAGAGATTTTATTCTCATCGCATGGAAGAAGGCCAATCACTAAAAGATCATCTGGCCGTGTTTAAGGAAATTGTCGCTAATCTGGAGACGTTAGAGGTAAAATACAATGAAGAAGACTTAGCCTTAATCCTGTTGTGCTCGCTGCTTGATTTGTTTTCATCGTTTAGGGACACGATTCTGTACAGTCGTGACACACTCACCTTTGAAGACGCGTATGATGCTTTGTTCTCAAATGAGAAGATTAAGCATCTGGTTATAGCTGGTTCCAGAAATGATAAAGCTCTTGTGGTTTGTGGTGATCAGCGAAGGGGTAAATCAAGGGTAGATTTCAGTAATAGGGTCTATTTTTACTGCAAAAAGAAATGACACATCAAGAAGGATTGTGAAAAGCGGGATGGTAAGGGTAATTCAGCTGTAAATTATGGGAGACAATCAGAGACTTTAGGTAAAACAGACATCGCAGGGAATTTTGTAAGTGATGGAGATCTTTTGACGATTTCTGATGTCGAAGCCTGTTGAGGAGTGGATTTTGGATACAACTTGTACATTTTGTATGAGTCCCAATCGAGATTTGTTTGAATCATATGAAACAGTGACGCAAGGTGCCGTTGTTATGGGAAATAATGAATCTTATCGGGTAGCTGGTATTGGAAGAGTTGGATTGAAGTTGGTGATGGCACAATCAAAACACTTGGCCCGGTTCGACATGTTCCAGACTTGAAGAAGAATATCATCTCGCTGATTATCCTGGAATCGATAGGGTACACATTCTCTGATACAGGTGGAGTCTTGAAGGTTCGGAAGGGTGTCCGTGTTGTATTGAAGGGGCGGAGAAAGTCCCAGTTATACATCTTGGAAAGTTGGACAGAATCAGTGAAAAAATATCAGCACAGGTTTGGTACCATGGTGTATATACAATTTGGTATAGCACCATTGGGAGTTGGCTCTAGATCTATTTTGAAAAATAATACTCTGTCGAGTTTGGAGGATATGGGTAATTTCGCTTTGCCACCACAGTCTGTGGTTCCATTGTATTCAACGGCTAGGGAGAGATCCACTGGAAATAGGTACGGGGATGCTAATCTAGATGTGCATGCTTTTGGAGTTGTTGAAGGCGACGAGTCTAGCCAGGGGCCTTCAGTTAAAGCATTTAGTGGTGATTCTACTATAGGGTTTGCTTAGACCCTGTTTGGTAAATTTTGAATTCGTTGTGAATTTTGGGAACCCGGGAGTTGGGATCAATTGTATCCCTATTTTGGATATAGTGGAAGAGGAAGAGTATTTTCAAGTGTTGAAGACGTTTGGTTCAGGTTGAAAATTTCAGTGTGTTTTGCTGCAATCAGACTTATTTTTCCAGGTGGAGAAATTTTGGAGCTTCGTTCGTTGCACCAAAATTGTTGGATTTTGTGAACCAAATTCGGGTCAAATTGGGTTTAGGGCTTCGCATTTGGAGTATTGGGCTTGAAGATGTCTAAATAGGGTCCAAGAAGGATAAAAGTGGGATTGACGATAGCTCGACTATCGCTCGAGTGATAGGAGCAAAATTGGAACAGGTAGTTCGTTGTCCGCCTGTCGCTGAGCTGTAGCTCGAGCTACAGGAAGCTCGAGGGACGTGCCGTGGATCTCTTTCCTTATATTTCATTTTTAATAGTATGCTTTTCATTCAGTTTCATAGACCTTAAGTTGCAAAAGTTGTATTTTCTCTCCATTGATTGTCATTAATAAAATACTTGGTTCCTCTACTAATTTATTCTTCTTGTTTGCTTTCTTTTTACATCTTATTTTTTATTATAAATTGTGCGATCTATAGTTCATATCGCGTCATATCGCCTCATCCTCAAATTCCTAACAATAGTCATAACGAATGTTGAAGTACATTTTCCCATCCATCCCCGCCAAATAAAAAAAAATTACATTTGGTTAGTTTTATGAAATTTTGGGGGAGTTTGATGATTAATTATCGAAAGTTGTTAAAAAAAGAGAGAAAAGAGAGAAAAATATAGAGAAATAAGTAGACTAGTTTGTATTTTATTGAGAACTAAAGCCACATATTTATAGAAAAGAATTAGGGTTTCAAGGGATATAATAGTCATAATAACTAGGAGGTAGTGGTACAATGATCATTCACTAATAAACATATAATTTAAAACATTTCTTTTAAATGATACATTACAAACTATTTGCCTCGTTAAAACCTTGTCAAAAAAATTTAATGAGACAAAACTTGTTGATTTCAATAAATGAATATTCTTGTATCAAGACATCCATGCCTTGCACGTCAATATCTTCAATATTGCAATTATGATAAAGCATGTTTTGTGTTGTCTTTTATAGCCTTCAAGCAATATTGTTTCCATGGATGATATTTATTAGTCTTTATTTGTCTCAAGTCACGTGATGATCTGTTGAAAAATGGATTATGTTGTTGCTCTATTTGGGAGTAGTACACAATTTGTAATATATAAGAACTTTTTTTTTTGGGTAAATATCTTGTAAGTTATAAACATCATTACACAAAGAATATGTCTCATTAAAACCTTATTAGAAAAGACTATGTGAAAAAATTCCTTATGAAGGAAATAGAGGTGTTTTTTTTNTACGCTACAAAAGTTGTTTAATTAAAAATCTTGCCAGAAAAATACAAATGGAACATAACATTGATCAAGAAAAAAAGAGTACAACGTGTATTCACTTCCCCTCTTAATAATATCATTCGAAATACATGCTTCAAGCATAAAATCCTTCGAGGATATTATTAAAAGTATACAAGATAAATTAGTTATAATTACATTTATTACATACATGTCAAATTTCATGTATTGTCGATTAACAAGATAGAGATGTGTGATTACATCAACTACATAATAATTTATCTATTTATAAAAATCTTTACAAAATTCATTATGCTAGAATCGTATACATATTATGATTTTGTTTCCTATTTTCATTTCAAGTAAATATACACATTTACGTGTTCCGACTATAGACCCAAAAATTTCAGATTTCTCTACTAAATTCAATTTTTTAGGATGTCGTACATTTATTTGGCCAATTATTTCTTGGATTGATGCTTCAATGAATTTATTTCGATAGCATTGCTATTTATAGTATGAAACAATACATTTGTACAAAAAATATTGTCGACAACGTTTTCTTTTATATTTTATTTCTTTCTCATAACGACACAAACTTATTGAGATATTTCTATTTTCCAAATTTCAAGTATCTAAACCTCTTCCAGGGTTTTACTTTTTATTATGTCTATGTACTTCTCAAAAGGATATGCCTCCTAAATGGAACTATTTTTGTTAATTGCTCCATTTTTTGAAATTTTTTATCTTGGAGTCGAATGTATTCACACTTCAAACATGCCATGGATATATTAATTCATGTTGGAGCATTTAAAGCTGGCACGTGAGATATTGTTAATCTCTTCAATCGATAAGTGAAATTAAATTAATTATCTTTTGCATTTCTGGTCCGAATGGTCTATTAAGAGGATATAGATAATATAATGATTCTTTTGTGCATTAATTTCAGTTTCTTAATTCCCCCTAATGTTGATAAAATAGTTCAATCAAATTGACAGTCAGTAAACCGCACTACAAAATATCTTTAAACCCATTAGGACTTAAAGATATTTTATACGTGTTTAAATTCTATGCTTTGTAGTATCTATTTCAGTGCACTGTGATTGAGCAATTATAGATATATTTCATTTTAAAAAATCATTATGTGGAATATATTAGGGTTTGACCATAAGCTAATTATAATGGGGAGAACTTTGATATTGACATGATGTGTAATAATTTTCCCTAAATAGAAATGGGAAGTATTTTGTTCTCAATAGTAATTGTAAAAAAAATAATTTGGAGACACTTAACAAATAATAGTATTAAACAATTTTTGGAATCCCAACTAACACTTATTAAAATATTGAGATTTAGGCTCACTAACATTAACAAGACACACTATCTTGATTGTATAATTTAAAAATAATTCTTATAATTTAAAATTAGGTAGTAATTTCGCAAACTTCAAATTGCGAATACTATGCAATTATTTAGTAGATATATAAAATCCATTATATACAAATAATATCTTGATGGTCAACATGAAGGGTAAATGGGCCCCTTTTATTCATTGAATTCTCAATTTCGTATCATTATTCATCCAGTAATGGTCCAACTGGATACGTCAAAAAAAATACATTGAATAACTGAACTTCTGATTCAATATGATTTTTTTCAATTGTACCACACATTTAGAAACTTAGTATGTTTCTCTATAATTTAATAGAGAATAAAAAACTATTAATAGTAAAATTTTATTCTTCCACATAGCGCAGTATTGACTCTTCTATAATATCAAAATAATATTCTTCTAAAATATTAATATATACTTGGTTATAATTACTCACAAGTAATAGAACAATATTCTTCAAGACTATTGACACATTTAAATTAATCATAATATTCTATTAAAATATTAATATATATAAATTTGTGTTTCTTAGGAATACAACATGGTAGTCTTCACAAATACTAATATGTATTATTTTCATATCTTCTTGATATATCAATATTCTTCTGAAATATTAAAATTGTAATATCATACTATTAATGAGCAAATAATATTATTTTTGGAACATTTATATAAGATGGGTTGTGCTTCTTCTAGAACATCAACATTATATTCATTTAGTACAAATGTAATTTCTATTTATGCTTCTTTATGAGCACTAGTTAAATCAAAATATTCAACTGATTTAAAACTGCACAAATATAATATATAATAGAAGTGGAAAGACTTTTAAATGATAGACTTACTTTAATTTG
The DNA here is from genome assembly GCA_903798345.1 of Fraxinus anomala. Classification (NCBI taxonomy): domain Eukaryota; kingdom Viridiplantae; phylum Streptophyta; class Magnoliopsida; order Lamiales; family Oleaceae; genus Fraxinus; species Fraxinus anomala. Next base: position 15,949 of record CAIGRN010052496.1, read on the forward strand.
AAAGCTTTAAAAAAGCCTTGAATACTTGACAAATATCATATTCTTCAAATTTGAAAATTTTCGTTGGTTCACATAACTATTTCTCACAAATGAAATGTTGTATTTTGATATTAAAAGTTAGATTTGAAGAGCAAGGAGAAGTAAACTTTATATCGAGATTTCTTGACGATTAGACCATCCAAAGCTGAGATATCAATGTTTGATCATAGATATCGCAGGTTGCAACACAGAATGTTATGTTGTTCACAATAATTAGTCCATGTTTGATAATCATTATTTAAAAATTTCTTTTTTTTATCTACATACTTATTTTTAATCACATATTCACATAATAAAATATTTTGCACATAAACTCAAAAGTTTACACTAATTTTTTAATTGTACATTTTTCTAAAAGTCATTATTCAAAACATTATTTTTTCCAAACAATGCTTGTCAAACAGGGGCTTGATATTTTTCTGGGATATTAACAAAAGAAAAAGTTACTTTTCTTCAAAATAACTCATACTTAAGTTGTTTTATTTGTTCTTCATTAGGAACACTAATAAATTATTATTAACCATATAACATTTGCTCTTTACAAGTAATATCATAAAATTATTGTTAAACTTTAAAATATTTTTCTAGAATATTTATAGATTTGTGAAGCTGTGATTCTGTTAGACCAAACAACTTGTTTTCATAAAACGTTTCATATAGATAGTATCTCGGACGTATTATTTCTTTTGAGATATGTGCTATTTCTAAAGTATGAAAAATTATCATCATCATCATCATCATCATCACTTTATGTTTAAAAATAATGTTACGATTACTTATTCAAGAGCAATGGATCAATATGCTTCTGAAATATTGAAATTGTAATTTATTCAAGAGCAATGGATCAATATGCTTCTAAGATATTGAAATTGTAATGTTATGTTTCACCAAGATCATCGATATGAAATTCGTCTAGAATATGATATGCACAAATATTATACATTTTCAAAGTAATAATCCAATGTTATTATTAGATATTTTATGTATGAACTTGTGCTTCTTCGGGAGAAACAAAATAATATAAATATGATATTCCTTTTCAAGTAATGCCAATATTCTTCTGAAATATTATTAGATATTGTTATGTATGAAATTATACTTCTTCAGGAGCAAAAAAATAATAAAAATATCATATTCCTTTTCAAGCAATACTACAATATTCTTCTGAAATATTGTACTAAAATATTAAACAAAAAAATTACATTCAACTAAATATTTATCTATTATAAATTAGTATAGTTAAATCGATATAATTAAATCGAACAACTATACATCTTTGTTATATAATTTAAAGTTAAAAAAATTGACATTTTCTTTGAACAAACAGGACGAGTTTCTTTGTAAGCTCAATTGGTTATAACTTCTTGTCTTTCTTTGATTGAAGAAATAATAACCTCAACTCACTAGAGAGATTTATAAGCAGAAAGACAAATAAATTTTGCTAATTTAATTGTCTAGAATTTCATGCTGATAATGTATTATAAATTAGAGAGAAAAAAGAAAAATATATATATAGAGCAGTCAATAGACTTGTGTTTATTTCATTAACAACAAAAATTCCATATTTATAGGGAAAAGTTAGGATTGCAAGGGATACAATAATCATAATAATTAAAGTCACGGTGCTATAATGATGATTCACTAATAAATATATAATTTACAACAAAACTCACTTTTTATGAACATTTTTGGTAGTGCTTCTTCAGTCTCGGTAATTAATGGTGTCAACAAAATCCAAGTTAATTTGGATATACTCTTGTATGTACAAATAGTTACTTTGATACCTTTTAAAATTTGAACCTAACATATTATCTTTTATAAACATAAAACTGAACATAATATATATATATATATATATATTTCAAACTCCAAATCGAGGTGTACATACTTGTTTCAAGCATAAATACTCAACGAAATAATATTATTGTATCAAACATAAAATAATTTCATTGTTTCAAACTCCAAATCGCATTCCAAAACTAGCTCAACGAAGTGGTCCACGTACTATCAAACTCCAAATCTACTCCAGTAGCTCAACAAAATGCTCCACGCTGAGAGTTTGGTACACTTGAAATATTCAAAGAAATAGAAAATAAATTATGATCCACCCAAATCCGATAGAAATAATTGTACAAAAAATTATAGTATTGCGTCAAAGTAGACTTGTAATCATGGGCAATGCTACACATCCAGGGTCAAATCCAGGCTCAAATCTAGGGGATACTCGTGTCCATACACGATTGGTCAGTTGGTTTTTACTTAAAATAATATTATTTGGTAAAATACTATTTTGCCCTTACTTTCTATATTTGCAAAATTATCCTATATCTTTTAGTTGTTGTGTTGTTCAGGGTTATGCCTTAATTCTCCCGTTTGGATCATAGGTTCTTAGAATTAATCCTGGGCTTTCAATTTCTCTTCTCTCCTCCTGGTTCATTAATTAGGATTACTATTTATACGATATTCTTTTAACTTTTCAATTTGTTCTAAATATTCTCTATATTTTGATTATTTTTTAAAGGCTTTAGATTGGTTTTCCTTAGTTATATATCTAAAATTAATTCCTTCTGAAACTTATTCTTCTATATCTTCGTATTCAGTTAAAATATCTCTGATTTTTTTTATTTCTTTATAGATTTCTACATAATCAAATCATATATTGTGTTTACAAGTATAATTTATATCTAAATATATTTCTTCAAGTTTTTCTTGGCCAACATGGAGTATAACTTCAAATTTTTCAACTATACTTAGTAAAAANACTTACAAGCATAATCTATATCAAGATATATTTCTTTAAGTTTTTCTTGACCAACAGAACGTATATTTTCAGACTTTTCAACTATACTTAATAAAAACGAAATATCTTTTTCGTTCAAATATAATTTAAGACAATTATCATTAGACGTATATGTTTGTGAAGTGCTTATAAATGTCAACAATAATTAAAGTATAAGAATATAAAAGCATGTAAATAAGTTACAGTAATCAATGGAAATAACTAGGCTTTCCCTCCAACATATTCTTATAGTTGCTTTGTGTGTACTTAATCAATCTTCTGAATCAGATGAAGAGAACTAGTGGTGTTGCCACAGACGCTATCTCACAGTATTCAGGGTCTCTATTTTCACCTCTATTCAAACTCTTTTCAGAATCGAGTTCTTACTTAGAATGAAATTTTAAAAAATAAACTCACACACAAGGTGCTACAATTTTGTTAGAAAACTACCATTTTTCCCTTAAACAT
>CAIGRN010052516.1:0-11666 GCA_903798345.1 Fraxinus anomala
TCCCTTTTCTAGTCTTTCCATCTATCTCGCATTTGTTCTAGCTCATTTAATGCTTAAGATCCAAGTCTTATGCAAACTAGAACATTGCTACACCTGTGTATCCTCGAGACTTAGTAACATCAAGTCACATGTCGCTTGGGCGCTCCATCAAGCGCCATTTTTCTGCCCCTTGTCCTTGCAATACTTCATTTTTTCACCTAATCACCTTATTTTCAAAACAACACTAACACACAAATTAAAAACGTTCTATAACCATAACCATTAGGCAAATAATTAAGTTAATTTGGTATAACATTCGTGTGTAAACACACTCATCAAATACCCCCAAACTTAATATTTTGCTAGTCCTCGAACAAACACATATACAAAGATAATCAACTAGAAACGATACGCACAAACTTAGTCAGATAGCTTGCAATTTATCTCAGTATTGAGAACACTGTATCATATCTATGAATGACTCAAAATTATAATGCAAGAGCTAACTTCCACTTATCCAATGCAACGGGGGTGTGTGTGTGAAAAAATCAAGTGTAATATCGAACATTCACAAGTTGGTTCAATTCTCGACCATCAATGGACAATTATTTCCTCATCTCGCTCGTGAGATTTAAATACCCCAAAACTTGTTTTCTTTTGCGTTCTCACCACGGTGTAATTCTAAGTTTAGTTTCACGTTTCACGTCCTCACACTTCTCTAATTTGGTTTCGTTTAACCGGTAATGTTAATAGTCTATTCATGTGTTGATTCTCCCAACAATAAGTGCTCAACAATCTAACTTCTACTAAGTGATTCAAACTCACTAGTTATCTAGGCCCCCAACAATAACATCATCATTTTTTTAGCTTTTTATTGACCTCACCCGTTTTTCTCTTCTTGACCCCTGTAGCGAGCTTTTAGTCGGTAACTCCTCGACTTTTGAATGTCAAAAGGGTACCAAGTTTCAAGTTACCCCCATAGAGTTAGTCACTCGAGTAAAAAATGTGTCACGTGAGAGACAAGCTAATTCAATGCATTTTGAATAAATTAACGCAACAAAAATCGAGGGTTAGATTCCTAGCATTCGGTCATCACCAAGCATCTACTTGAAAGTCGAAACACTCCACACAAATTTTATTACATGCACGGAATCATCACAATCCTAAACCGTCTCCTTCACCGATTAATACGTTCCAAATATATTTATAATCAAGGGATATCGTGAATCATGGTTTACAGGGTTAGGCACCTAGGTCATAGCTATCACCTAAGCATATGAACCTCATGTTCCTGTACGATAGTATACCTCATTTTAGTGCATAATGATTGTCTCGTTTATAATGGATAAGCGGTAGTTAAAACTCAAGTACATACTTAATCACCATTCACAAACCAATACATGCTCTCAACTCTATTCATCATAGAAACAAGACTATCTGACTCACACGAGCACGCAAATATGTAAATTAATGTAGTAATATATATAATTTTTTTTAACACACACTAAATAAACATGCTAATCACACATAGCACATGCTAACTCAATACCCCCAAACTTAAGATGAATATTGTCCCCAATGTTAAAAAGCAAGAATGGGATGAATACTTACCTGAGAAGACACCAACTGTCTTAGACGTCGTCAGTGTCATCCCGAGTAGTGGTCAGGTGTGCAGTGTGATCAGGTAGCTGAGGTGGTTGAGGGAAAGTATTATCAGAGTAAATGGAAGCGAGGACCAAGTTGAATTCATTCTGATACTGGAACTGCGCGGACATAGAATTTTGCATTGAATTTAATTGCAGTTGCATCATGTGCAATTAGGCAGCAAGGTCCGTGGTAGAGTCACTAGAAGGTTGCGATCGGCAAGATCTCGATGGCCTCTCGGCTGATTCGGGAGGTTTGGAAAAAAAAATTGTGCAGCGCCCAGTAAAAAAACGTGATTTTTTTAAATATGTGATACTGTTACCTCAAATTTACCACCCATGTCGTCGTCATCCTCCCCCTCTTGATGATTTGGTTTTCATTCTCCATGTACTGTTGATTGCACCCCACACTTGAGTTTGTCCTACAATTCAACGAGAATAATACGAATAAGTCAATGAAAATAAACCACGAATGACATAACTGACAAATGAAAATAAGTCAATGCTCTCTTTGGCGGTGGGAAAGTCCTCAACATAGTGTTTGATGCATTGTCCATTAAACTTGAATTACCATTTGTTGGGTGATATAATTCAACTGTACCGTAAGGAAACACTTGGGATACCGTGAAAGGTCCTGACCATCGTGATTTCAGTTTTCTTGGGAACAACTTAAGTCTAGAGTTGTACAAGAGTACTTGATCTCCTAAGCGAAAAATACGTTGTTGAATATTTTTGTCATGCTACTGCTTCGTCCTTTCCTTGTAGATAGATTCATTTTCATAAGTTTCTCTTCTAAACTCCTCCAATTCGTGAAGCTGCAGTATTCTTGTTTCTCCAACCTTTTCAAGGTCCATATTCAATTGCTTCAACGCCCAATATGCTTTGTGCTCAAACTCCACTGGTAGGTGACACGCTTTCCCGAATACTATTCGGTATGGTGACATTCCAATCGACGTCTTGTACGCGGTTCGATAGACCCATAAAACATTATCCAATTTTTTAGACCAATCTTTTCAGGATGCATTCACCGTGAGCCCCAGAATCCTCTTCAACTGCCTGTTGGATGTTTCGACCTGCCCACTAGTCTGAGGGTGATAAGGTGTGGCTATTCGACGTTGTACTCCAATTGGGAATTTGAACAATTAGATGTTAAGACTGCTTTCTTACACGGGGAGCTAGAAGATGAAATTTATATGAGTCAACCCCAATGTTTTGAGGAAAAAGGAAAATTTGACTTTGTGTGCAAGTTGCAAAAATCTCTGTATGGACTTAAACAAAGTCCTAGACAGTGGTACATAAGGTTTGACACATATGTACTGAAAATTGGTTTTAGGAGAAGTGAATATGATCATTGCTTGTGCTTGTGCTATAACAATACTAAAGCTGGCAATGAGGTGTATCTACATTTCTGCAGTGTGTGTTCTTGGGCATTTTTATTGTTTGTGTGACAATTGGGTGAAATCTATCCCAACAGTTATTGCATAGTTTTTATCTGATGAATTTATGCTGAAATAAACAGAGAAATAATGCAGTCATTCTGTTTTCAACACTTACTTTCTCTTCATTATGAATTTATCATCATTCACTACCTAGAGAATCAGTCAAAATATTGTATTTCTTTTATGGGAACTTACGGCTTAAAAGTATGTTTAGCTTTTAAGTTACAACTTTTCAAATGTTATTAACAATCCATAGAGTGCGGGTCTAGTCAGTTACCGACTCAAAATTCTATTGTGATGCAAGTGCGATAACTGCCAGAACTTCGGGAAATGAATGAGAAAGCTTGAAATGGGAGCTTCAAGCACTCTAATCTGATGAGGATTGGTAAATTGCATATACTGCAGGCTGTGTAACTTCTTATTGCCAACTCATACTGTGTTGTTAGTTAGGTCAGACAACTAGCACCTGGCCAGATACTTTACATTAATGCTCTAGGCATAAGAACTGCTAGAGCAACTCTCTGATAGGTCTCTATGTTGGTGACCCTCAACCTTGAGAAGCTCAGACATAAAAGTTGTGGTTGCTGAGACTAATAAACTAGTTCAGTAAGCTAATGAACAGAGGTTATTTACATTGTTGCAGATTTACAGTATAACTTTTGTTCCTGAATCAAGTGTGGCATGCCTGCATCAGCACGCACACTCTGATTCAAATTTGGAGCACATTTAGATGTGTTTCTGTAGTCACTAGTTCACCTTTTATTCATCATAAACACTGAAATTAATAATAATGACAAAATGCATCTAAATACATCAGATGACTTGTTATTGTATAGAATTATATTTTGTCTTTTTAAACTCTAGTTGTGTTATATTCTTATCCCCCTTTTGTAAGTTAGTCATTTGATCATGAGGCTGAAGAACCCAGATCTCATTCCTATCATGGAGGTAAGTTAAACGAAAGAGGAAGTCTTAACTAAAAAGTCACATGAGCCCTAAACATCCCAACGCTATGGAGATCTCATGAGCTTCAAACCCCTCGGCAAGAACTATGTTTGAGCTGTCCTCAGAAGCCAACTCATTCTTTTTGTAGCTGTCTTCACTATGCACGAGCATCTCGCTACCATATTCAACAGAATCTCTCAGAATAACAGTCTTGTGAAGACCTCCGAGCATGCCTTCGAAGTCTGTATCCCCTCTTTCTCCCACAAATACAATAATTTTGGGAAGTTCAATACCCCATCTAACTGATAGATACCTGCATAGATGAAAGGTATGTGGGAAATTATAGTTTGATTTCTGGTGCAGTTTATTTATTTTTTGTTAAACAAAAACATGAAATGCAAATTATAAGATAGACCTTAGAGCTTGGTCTCTTGATGCGAATACTGGTATCACGTTCAATCTCGATGCAGCATGTGTGTAGACAAGATTGCATCGCAGGCCTCTCATTCGTAACCTCTGTCTCAGGTCATCAATGTTCCGAGTCTGTGTCACACGTATTCACATACTTTTTAGTTTAGTACATAAAAACATTGATTATGAGATTTTATTCTTCATATCTGGTTTCAAGACTTCACTAATTGTTTAAATAAATGAACATTGACTTATAGTCTTACCTTCTCTCCCTGTTTGATTCTATATGAGAAGCATAGAGAGCTGCACTGATTTATCTGTTGCATAACATCATCCTCAGCTCCATTTTCTATCTTGACAAGCCTCGTTACTATCGATTTAACATTCTCACCAGGCCACCGATATTCAATGTGGGCTTCGTAGTCTTCATCTATTATCAAGTCCCTCCATGGATAGTACATTTCACTTCCACTGTTACAAACCAATGCATCAAAGTCTTCCAATTTTACGTGGCAACTTTTCAGTACTTCCTTTGTCTCTGTTAGACTTAAACCTGTCAATAATACAAAACCTATCTGACCTGACTTTGATCCTGCAGCCTGCATCACATTTTTGATAACTAAAGGTAATGCCTTAGTAGGACTTCCATTTCTGCTATAACAGTCAACAGCCACTACGTACAGCCATTGTCTTCTCCCTGGACAGTAGATGTTGATGGATTTTCCAATAGAACTTGCTTTTTGGATTAGAATCTCAGTGAGCTCCTCTTTATTAGGCACATCATGTTCACTAACCTTGACATCTATATCAATGGAGAATTTTAGAGAAAGGTCTTCGACATCACGGAGTGATTCGCTCAGTGGCTCCTCAGGAATTGGCATGACAGAAAGATGGTTATTAGGGTGGTGGTTTTTGCACTGCTCAACATAGGAGAGGTAGCTACGGCAGTGCTCTGGCCATGAAAAACGGTGGATATATTTTAGACCATTTTTTCGGCACTCATGCCAGAGGTTCTTGTCAGCAACAAGCTTTAGAAGAGCATCTGATGTGGCTTTCTGGTCATATGGGTCAATTAGTACACCATTGTTGAGTGCCTGATTAATTTATATATTAGATCACGTAACAGATTAATAGTTCACCTTCATGTGAGGTGCAGAAGTTTGCAGATTTAATCAGGCATGATCTGGATCGCAATTTTTTGTCAAAACCTAAAGTGTGGAATACCAATCAAAACTTGGGCATTCTTGCCTTCAGTTCATAAAGGTAAGATTAGCCATCTAGTTACCTTCAGTATGTCTACAGGTCCACCATGTTTCGTGGCGACAATTGGTAATCCATAAGCAGCTGCCTGCAGAAAAGTGTGGCCTTTACTAAGTTCCAACTATTTCAAGATTCCATAAGGTAGTGCTGTCAGTTTAGCCAGTTATAAGTGAAGAATGACGTAGCGGGAACTAACCTCTATAAGAGTGAGACCAAATGGTTCCACCAGAGCTGGATTAATGAAAACTCCCTTGAAGAAGCAAATTCACCATAGAAGTGTTAATGTCAGCAGTGTTGCTATTTAAAGAAAAGAGGTTATATGTTGTAAAGTAAGAAGGAAATAGTAGGCTGGTTTTCATAAATATATTCACCTGTACTATGTTTTATTTTCATAAAGTATTCAAGCTATAGTTGTTTAATTAAAAAAACAAAGATATACAAGGACTGATGGGAACTTTTGTTGATATTGGTTAATGGGCCGAGTGTTGAGATCTGCAAAATTGCCTGGCTGAAAGGTGTCAATAATTTAGTGGTTGATTAAAGGGAAATTTCATGTCACCATGACCAGTTATTTACTGCCATTAAAATGGTCAAGTTTACTAAATGATTCACCTTAGTTTTTGCTGCTAGACGATATATTTCAGGAACTTCTGGTTGCTTATGATGCTTTGGATATGCCACCTGACCATACAAGTCATACTTATCAATAAGCTTGAGAGCTGTCATAAGAACGACTGAACTGCTGTCGGACATCTCTTCTATGTCACCTCTGTTACCGAGTATCAATGTCTGCAGGGACAATCTAAAATTACATTAACTTTCAATTATTTTGCTGGACTGTCTAATACACAACTGAGTGGTCGCAGATAAAGCATTACCAGATTTGCCAGTTCTCGAAGGGGTTGACATTCCCCAAATGCCTTGATCAATGTGGTGACATTTTTCTTGGGATCTGGACGGGACAATGCTAGTATCATGGGCTTGTGAGGGTTTGTGAAAAAACGCATGATCTGCATTTGAACAAAATTCGACAAAATTTTGTCAAAAGCATATATAAGACGTCATCTGCCTTTTGATTAGTGGCACGGTATGATTTTCTTATTTTCTTCTTGTTTTTACACCATAGATTGCTATAAAAATGTTAAAACACATTAGCTTCAAGAAAGAGTAATCAGCTTTATTTGATTGGCGTGTTAGAGAAAGGTATTAATTTTTACACTTTCATGTGAATGATAAAGATTTTAACCTCAGACCAAATTGGAGGTATAGGTCTTTTCTGGGTTCTGTCAGTGCCAATTAATGATCTCAGATCTCCATCGCCATCAGATGAATCTTGTGTTGCAACACTGCTGAACTCCATGCCTGGTGGTATAACCTAATTCCACAAAGGATCACAACTGAGATCGCTAGCATTAACAGAAAATGATATTTCAAATTCAAAATGACTCTAATAGAGGAAAATCACGTTGCATGTTATTTATGGAATGAAGCTTGTCAACGATGTTGTTGCCCTGTCGAAAAATTATACCATTGAGGATTGCTTACAAAATCATTATTATTATTTTTCAACAATGCTAGATGTACATTAAATGGTTGATATCATCATTGACACTCCATTGTTTTCAAAGAAAGTGTTGGCAAGAAAGTTTGTGTTTTTTTAAAACTAAACCTCGAAGTTTGACTTCATATGCTCCTAATCATTCAAATTTTATTTTATTTTTAATTTTGTGGAAAAAGAAGAAGAGACTTACGAGAAGTCATACTTTGCATAAAGAAAAGAGCAAGTAAAATAGCAAGTAGAGATTGTACATACCACCATCCTTGGCATGTATCTTCCAAGGCATGTTACTCCTCTCCGTCTCCTAATTCTAAGCTTCCTTTCCAACTGTGTATCAAATCCGTCGTACAAACCCCATTGCTCTTCAATCTCTTGCCTAGTGCTTGTCACTACCATTTCAGCAGAATCCAACCCTAACTCTTCAGCTTCAATTCTTCTTATTATCTTGTAGGTTGTGTTGATGTCCTCCCTAGAGAGCCTTCCTTGTTTAAGTAACTGCTCTAATTTGTTCCTACCTAGTGAGTGCCCTGTTAAAACCATTGGTATATTTAGGACTCCTGACAAGTGTGCTGCTACTTCCCCAGCATCAGCATAATGACCATGAATGACATAAGGCCATGCCGGTTTTCCAGCATTGACTTGTTCTCCTAAAGCTCTTGCCATGTTGACGATGTGACCTAGAGCCCCATCGATGAATTCAGGTAAGTAAGGCCAGAGTGACTCTTTAGGAATATACCTGTTATAGCTCCTGAATTAGTTCCAATCCTCTGTAAAGTTCAAATCTGAGATTGGATATAGGTTGGATGTGGTTTAATTTGAGAGATGAACAGCACAATAAAATAGATGAAATTTATGTACTTGTCATGAGGACCACAAGGTATTCTAATTATATAGGCACCACAGCTACCGAATCCATCCGATGGGCATGACAGCATCTCAATCGGCTCGCCATAGCTGGAGTCAACCTCTGGGGATGTGATTTGTCGAGTAAGAAGATCTACTCTGTGGATTCCATTCATGTTGGCTAATGCTCGAGCTAATTCCACAACATATTTTACCTGCAAGTGTTATAGCAAGACAGAAAGTTGAACCATGATTAGTAGTCAGATTTAGATTTCATCTTAAATAGATTAGTTATTGCACTACTTGGTACATTCATCTCTCTCTCTCTCTCTCTTAGGGGTGTGGGTGGAGGGCTGAATTGCTTTCAAATTTTTATGAGTTCATTTCATTATACCCAATCTACCTTAGTAGAGTCAGATTTAGGACTAATAGCATCACTACCTGTCCACCAGTGTCAGAGTCTCGCCCAAGTTCCATGTTTTCTCCACGCACCAACCCGTGAAGACTGCATAATAAACAGCAAAAATTTCATGAAACTCAGTCCAACTCTGGTGATGTCTTTTTTAGTTATATTCTGTTTATTTACTATAAGAAATTATATTATGGCTATTAATTGAAGTGACTTGCGCTTGCTTTTACTGTTTCAGACATGCCTTTTTCAAGAATCTATTTGAAGCCCCTGTACATGAAAAATTACACTTTATTTTATGTACGGTCAGCAATTTCTTAATGTTGTTTGGATTTTGGCACTTTGCTGGAAGAAATTTAACATATGCAGTGACATAATCCAATGTGGCAGCTGGTGATTTGGTAGAAAAGCTGACTGTGTTTAAAACAGTCTAATGATGTAATGTCATGTGTCATTATATCAACGATTATGTCAAGGTATCTGACACTATAGCACGATTCCTGTTGTTTAGACAAGTAAAAATAACAAATAATTAGTGAATTTGTTACCTTATCAAGACAATGTACAGTTGCCTAGATTTGTCGTCTGACCAAATTTGATTATCAGAGTTCATTCTTGCAATGTCAGTAACAAAATCGGATTGATTGGAATCTGTTTTGTCTTTCTCTCCTTCTGAGAGCTCAGAAAGATCTTCTGTAGCTTTTTCACGTTCAAGTCGCCTCTTTACTAGTTTTTGTGCATCATCCCCAGCTATCTGCAACTTCAACATTTCATCTTTTGTAGCAAATCTACTTTATTGATTAAGTTATTTTTCATTTGTTATTTCGGTGCTGTGTTTTTACCATATTTTCATCTGTTGTAGTAACTTTTCACTCTTATGAAACCAGTTTGTACATAAATTTTTCATTTGTCAAGATAGTAGAGGTGAGAGGAGAAACCTGTTTCTTTTTGCGGGCAAGGTGCCAGATGCGCCAGCACATATTCTCGAGCCTGTTACTGCGTTCACGAGAATTCCTTGTGGCGACCACCTGCCCCATCATGTAACAAACATGTCATTTTCCACTTATATTTGATTATTCTGCATTTCATTCGTACTAGATTTGCCAAACAGTATTACAAATGGGGCACAAAGCTAATCATTTTAGTGTGATCAAAAGTTTATTAAAAATAAGATTGATTAATTTGTGTAAGGTTTGCAATAGAATGGGCGGGCAGCAAACCTTAATCCATGTCTTGTGAAGGTCAGCCTCATCAAAGCTATTGATAACTTCTTCGACAAAGTATTTGGTGGGGCTAAAATGCTTTTCTTCCTTTACTTTGTGGATTTGATTCTTCTCATCAAACCTTTTGCTTAAAAAAATGCTCTTCTTTTTGCTACTCCCATCACTGCTTTCTTCTATAGCTCTTCTTCTGCCTGCTTCAACATCCAGTATAGCCTCCAAGTATCCATTCAACCATTCATTTTCTCCCATTTCTACCCCTTCGTTCTTCCGTGTGGCTTATAAAACTTATGAACGAAATGAATTAATTTGAAAAGATAACTACTACAAGAAATGTTATGAAGATTTTTAAAAGACTGAAACTATATAACAAGAGAGTGTAGTTTCAAGAGTTTGAAGTTTGAATCTGAGGCCAGAGAGAGGAGGAGGGACACCTTATAAAGGCATGAGAATTTAAGAATTGAGTCTCAGGGCATCTTTGTTTTGCAATATGTTATTGTGCTAAAGAAACTCTATTCCATTCCTCTTCCACTCCGTTCCTCCATCCAGTCTGTGTGTTTGTGCGGAGCAGATATTCATATGTTGGAAAATTCCATCGTGTGGGGCCACACACACACACACACACACACACACACACATATATATATATTAAAATGTGTGGGGGTTATCTTAAATGTTAGTCAATAAAATGATCCAGTAAAATTAATTTTTGGACTAATGAGTATTAATTGTTATGGAATTAAAGTGTAGAGACCATAACGATTACTTTAAATTGATGATGGGCCAATTTATGATAACCGAAAGATAATAACTGCATATTCAGTTATTATTTCATGGGTCATGNATATATATATTAAAATGTGTGTGCTATCTTAAAGATTAGTTAATAAACTATTCCAGTAAAGTTAATTTTTTGGACTAATAGGTATTAATTGTCATAGAATTAAAGTGTAGAGATCAGAACGGTTACTTTAAATTGATGATGTGCCAATTTGTAAGAATCGAAAGATAATAACTACATATTTAGTTATTATTTCATGGGTCATAATTCTCAATTGAACGGGATTTTTCATATCTTTGCATCTCCATCAACAGAGAGAAAATTCAGAAGGAAACTACGTATCAATTGAAAGATTATAACATGTTCAAGCAATCAAACACATGGATCAAGGTATGCTTCAGCTTTTAATCTTATCTTTGATTTCAACATGAAGTTTATATATGTATATGGAAGGATTTGATGAAAGTTTTGATAGAAAACTTGATACTTTACAATTCCTACAAGTGGTATCAGACCTACTCCATTGTTGAATCTTTGAGAAAATGAGGTTTTGACATTTTCTAATTTTGGGTTATTAGATCTTCTATCATGTTATTATATGGAATTTGGTATTATATTCATGATTCGTCCAATATTCGGGTTTAACATTAAGTAATTTCAGTTAATTAAAAAAAATTATTTTAAATCTGGACTCGTAGCGGTCGTCACTGGCGTTCGTGCCGTCGGCAGCGCTGCAATGCCACTGCAATACAATGAGCAGCGTGAAAACGTTGTTGGGCAGCTGGGGGGCTATCGCACTCAGGCAACGGCCCCGACCACATGGGCTCTTGGCGGCGCCAGGGAAGGAAGAAATGAGGGATTTTCAGCCCTTTCCATTTGGAATATTGAATTGGAGGCGGGGGGCCTCCTATGTAAATTCATTACTTTGGGGCCCCTGCTTGCAATTTAATATTAAGGTTAGGGTTGAGTTTTTATATTTCAGCCCCAAAAGTTTAAATTTCATTTAAGTTGGGTCTTAAGGTTATGGGTTTTAATAATTCTGTCATTGGAGTTTTAAAATTAATTAATTTGGGCCATTTAAGTTCTGGATTTTACAATTAAAGCCCCCAAGTTCCTGATTTTGTTCTAATTGGCCAGAAAAGTTTTAAAATTTTAAATTTTACCCCCTAAAGTTTTGA